>CM045495.1:55505630-55706570 GCA_024704745.1 Rosa lucieae
TAAAAAATTTGGCAAAATCCGTCATCGATAGTAGGTCCATTGGCTAGGTCAAACGACTAAGGCTTAGTAACCCTAAATTTTGCTACACAACCTTCCAAGGGCAAGGATTCGATAGGATCGTGCATTTGAGAATCCTTCCGTCAGATGTCCCAAGTACAGTATTTTAGGATTCCAGTCAAAAATTCGGAAAAATCCGTCATCGATAGGGTGTCGATCGGCTGAGTCAAACGACTACGGGTTAATAACCCTATTTTTTCCCTATGCAACATTCCAAGGGCAAGGTCGTCATCGGATAGTGCACTTGAGAATCCTTCCGTCATATGTCCCAAGTGCATTATTTTAGGATTCCAGTCAAAAATTTGGAAAAATCAGTCATCGATAGAGTATTGATCGGCTGGGTCAAACAACTACGGGTTAATAACCCTATTTTTTCCCTATGCAACCTTCCAAGGGCAAGGTCGTCATCGGATCGTGCACTTGAGAATCATTCCGTCATATGTTCCAAGTGCATTATTTTAGGATTCCAGACAAAAATTTGGAAAAATCCGTCATCGATAGGGTGTCGATCGGTAGATACCTCTACTAGCAAGGCTAGTTTGCTACCTCACCAAGCATAAACAACACCCTCATGGGATCCAACCGCTACTTGCATCTTGTAGCCCTATGTTCAAGCTACGCTACGGTATCCGGAGGTCGCAAATCTGTCGCCGGGAAGCCACCTTTCCGGCCTTGCCAACATGCCCTCAAAAATAGGCTTTCTACACTAGAATAGTTATCTTTGCTTGTCCCACATCGAAAACTATGTAAAGGAGATGGCTTCCTTCACTTATAAAAGGAATGCCTCCTCCCACTTAAACATCCAATCCCATTACATCTCTTGTAATCTTGTTAGGCCGCAAGGCTCGACACACTAGTACACATTCAAGTGGACGTAGTCTCCCGCTAAGGCGGGAGGTGAACCACTATACTTCGCTTGTGTCGCTCTCTCTCTCTCTCTCTAAAGCTAACTAGAGACCCATCGGTCACTAACGTTAACATTGGCGCCGTCTGTGGGAAGCCGACACGCAAAGGCTTCGTCACCTACCACGAACTTTGACCCATCTAGGCTGATCAACATTCGGTCAACGCCAGTCAAGGCTGGTCAACGCCCAACTCAAAAAAGTCAACGCTAGCAAACCAAAAAAAAAAAAAAACCTTGGCGGCATATCTTCTCTGGGCACCCAGAAAACTTCTCTGGGCACCCAGGCTTCTTCTCTCGATCGATCGTCAACCCCAACGGCCAGCGCCTCCGCTGAGCTCCAAACACCAAGCTTCCTCCTCCAGCGAGCCCTTCCGCCGGACAACCCACTAGCTCCATCAACGAGCTCCGCCGAACTTCTCCTCCGCTGAGCAGTTCCGCCGTTCATGCTCCGTTGATGATCCAAAGCTCCATCATCACCGCTCCACCGCTGGGACATCACCACCCAACTGCCTCCGCTAGCAGAATACCGCCAGCAACAGGTACTCCATCGAACAACCCATTAACCGGCTCCGCTGAGCTCCGAGTCTTCCGCCGAACTTCGATCCGCCGCTGAGCTAGCATCGAATCTCCGTCGAGCTCCAGGTGAGCACAGAGCTCCGCTCCGCCACACTTCTTCAGCGGGTACAACTCCGCTAGGCACCGCCAGAGCTTTACTGGCAAGTCCAACAAGCTTCACCGCCGGCCACAAAACAAACTGCAATTGACCCACGATCAACAATCATCCTCGCCGCCAACCACAACCAGCGGCTAAATCACCGCTAAACACCACCGGCGGCTTTGCAGGCCTAACGACCATTCTCCGCCAGCCTAGCTCTGGCCATGACTTCCGCCAGCTACCTGCCACCGGCGGCACTGTTAGCTCCCATCACCAGCAAAGGCAACCTCCACAGCTTCCACCGCTGACCTCCGCTAGCCATTACGAGTCTCCGCCAAACTATTGAGTCTCCGCCGAAATTCCAGTCTCCGCTGAGCTCCAAGTGTGGAGCCTCCGCCGAGCATCACCATACCGCTAGCCACCCACCAACGGCTCCATTGTCCATAGCTCGACAAATCTAACCCCTCTGCTGAGCACCGCTAGCCTCCACCGCTGAGTTAAACACCGTCGAGCACCTCTGCTCCATGCAGTTACTCCGACTCTCCACAGCCAACTATGGCCAACTCACCGCCGAACTCCTCCGTTGGGAGTCACCGTTGAACTCTGCCGCTGAGCGTCGCTAGCCTCAACTGCTCCGCCAGAGCACCATCAGCGGCACTTCTTCCTCTAGTCTCTGTCGGCCAATGGTTTCTCTTTCGATCGATCAAACATGCTCCTCCGCTGACCAGTAAAAGCTCCGCCGAACTTCATCTCCGCTGAACAGTTCTGCCAAATCCTCCGGACGCACCAGGGAGTCCAGCGGCGACGTGGACCACTAGCAATACCCAGCGGTTGTCTTCCGCCAGCGACTCCTAGCATTCAAAATGCCGACAACTAAGTTCCGCCAGAGCTCCACCAGCGGGCAGTTTCTTCCGCTGAGCTGCAGACTCCGCCGAACTCAAACTCCGCTGAAAGAGTCCATCAACGAGATCGGCTCCGCCAGCCAGCATCACCGCTGGGACACCTCCGCCACCACCGGCCAGGGCTCTGCTGCCCAAACCTCCGCTACCCACAATAAGCGCAAACAGATGCGGATGCAGGTCCCAGAAACCAGCTAAGACAAAGCTTGACGAGAAAAGCTCCCTCGTTAACTTGTCGAAGCTGGACGTTTCACTCTTGACAGTCCACTACCTTTCAACTGATTAAAATCCATGAAAACGCACCAACCAGCCAGATAAGTCTATTTCTTTAATCATTATCTTTGGTTGTACCGACAGCGACGTGTGCATGTTTCCTTTATGATCAACTTGTGCCTCTGTCGGCCACATGCCTTTCATCCTTAAATGCATGTTG
Source organism: Rosa lucieae (assembly GCA_024704745.1). Taxonomy (NCBI): domain Eukaryota; kingdom Viridiplantae; phylum Streptophyta; class Magnoliopsida; order Rosales; family Rosaceae; genus Rosa; species Rosa lucieae. The sequence continues at coordinate 55,508,579 of CM045495.1, forward strand.
ATAATTATGCTATATACATGTGTCACGTGTTGAATTCAAGACCATGCATGCTTATCTATGTATGAACATGCTGGTGCTTAATTAAAGTCCCTGTCTCCATGCCTATTTACATCTTTTTGCACATAGCATCATCGATAGACAACATCAGTTTGCCTATATGTCCAAGTGAAAATTATATTGAGTTTGCATGCTCCATCTTCACATTATTTCATGAGACCATGACAGGTGCACATCCAACATAGCCATTGTGCTGCACATGTGCTACGCACCACCACATCACTATTTATTTAGTTTTTGGTAGTTAAAAAGCCAACAAAAGGGTGATGTTTCGGACATATGGTTTGTGGATAGGAACATGTACACGTACACATGGGATATTTATATCAAATTCATTATCTCACTACTGCCACATGACTAGTGCATTTACACATAATTGATGCTGTCATTAATATGTTCCAATTATCATGGCACCGAATGCGTTCGGTTAAACACAAATTTGACATTCAAAATGGATATGTATGCAGGTTATTTGTCATCAATTATGAATTTGTGTATACACTTTGCTTACAATTTTATCAAAGTACATATGCAAATTATCTATATTGATTTTACAAATCCACATATTAATCATCTATTTTGGCTTAAGGAAATTCAACTATTTCTATCAAGCATTAGACCGCAACTACGAGTTGACGGACATTATCGGAGTACTTTATCCACCACAAGCAATGGACCACCATGCTTAGCCAACTCCGCTAGCCTCCAAAGCGGCATAAGATAAGTAACTATATCTTATCTTTTACGCTCCTTCAAATTGAGCTAATGCCATGCCAATCACATGCTTTCATTACTTCTAAGCATGCTTATAGAATATCACACTTGATATATCTTTACATGCTTCCATAACCCTTAAGCATGCCTACAAAATGTTATTAGCAACTTTACTACAAGTACATGCTACACACATACATGCTTAAATTCATTTACTTGTGACATGCATCTAGAAGCTTGTGCCACTTACGACTTAATTAAACATGCTCGGATAAACGACTTGTTCGGGTTACGACTCGCTTGGGTATCGAGTATGGCCACGACTTGCGCTTGGGCCACGCCTCGCATGCTCGCACAACGCCTACACACTCAACTACACCCAACTTGCTCGAACAACCCAACTTGCTCGATCATGTCCAACATGCTTTACTTAAGCCCCAAGTTCACAAACGCTTCATACGATGTCACCGGGACTACTCCCACAAATTTATATGGACACCCATTACATTTGCCACTATCTATTGTGCGTGTTATATGGCCATAAGATCCACATATACAACTACCAATATTTTACATGTTCATACACATTAATGGAATATTGAGTTCTTCTACCATTTGTTGTTCGCAACAAATCGAATTCTTTTCGCATTCCATTAATACGAGCGGTAACCAATACAACAAGCATTCTACATATGCGCGTTTTTGTCTCATTGTGTAGGTTAAAAGAGTCCCTTCTTGCTTACGGAGCTCGGGGACTTGTAGGGGCTAGGCGCCTCTCGGACATTGTTTATGCTTGATGACTTCATGATTATAACTCCCCAACCAAGAAGCTCCTCTTACTCGGGGACTTCGGGGACTTGTAGATACCTCTACTGGCAAGGCTAGTTTGCTACCTCACCAAGCATAAACAACACCCTCATGGGATCCAACCGCTACTTGCATCTTGTAGCCCTATGTTCAAGCTACGCTACGGTATCCGGAGGTCGCAAATCCGTCGCCGGGAAGCCACATTTCCGGCCTTGCCAACATGCCCTCACAAATAGGCTTTCTACACTAGAATAGTTATCTTTGCTTGTCCCACATCGAAAACCATGTAAAGGAGATGGCTTCCTTCACTTATAAAAGGAATGCCTCCTCCCACTTAAACATCCAATCCCATTACATCTCTTGTAATCTTGTTAGGCCGCAAGGCTCGACACACTAGTACACATTCAAGTGGACGTAGTCTCCCGCTAAGGCTGGAGGTGAACCACTATACTTCGCTTGTGTCGCTCTCTCTCTCTCTCTCTCTAAAGCTAACTAGAGACCCCTCGGTCACTAACGTTAACAGTACAATATTGGCCTTGGATTTGGGGGCGTGACAGTATCCATCAGAAAAAGAGAAAGACCCTGAGCTTGAAGGCTCCTAAATTAATACATCATTTTCTGGTTCAATTGGTAGTGGGATTTGAAGAATTTCAGCAGCCAAAACCGGAAATGAAATTGAAAATTCATTGGGCAAGGTCCATTGCTGATTAGTAATAAAATTTTCCACCTTACTCATCAAATGTTTGGGAAAATTCAGAGCCTGTAATTTTACAATTAAGGGGGCATCCAACCACTTGTCCAGCCATAAATTCACCAACTTTCCATCACCAATAAGCCACTTGGAGTTATGGAAAATGAAAGGAAGATCTGCCTTTAAACCATGCCAAACTGAGGACCTAAAATACCGATATTTCATATTGCAGCAAATAGAAAACCGTTGAGATGCATAGCTGCTCCATATTGAACCCGATGTGAGAGTAGACCAACTAAGAGATATCAGAGCTGCCAAGTTAAGAGACTTAAGATCACGTAGCCCAGGCCCCCCTCCCTTCTTTGGCACACAAACCTGTGGCCAAGAACGATGACAAGTTTTCTTTCAACCATAATGGACGTAGGAAGAGCACCCAACAGATCAACATCCACCAACACTCTAGCATAATATCCATATCTTTGTTCTTTAGTTGCCGCATCCAATTGCAACGGGGTGCCCACTCCTCGAGCCATTTCTAGAATGTGTTGTTGGTGCCAATACTCCTGACTAAGGCCTGAAATACGTACCCAGATTTGTGCATGCGTTTGGGGAAGCACATCACCAGGCCTGAAATCTGGTTTCCATTGAGACAGACGAAAAATTCCAAATTCGAGAGTACAAGTCCCACCGCCCCAAACTTTGTGCATACATATCTGCTTCAGAATTGAAGTGAATGTCAAAATACCCTTTGCCAATGGGGACCAGACGCCACGGACCCAACGGACACCAAAGAGTATGCAGAGAAGCCTTTAGAGTTTCAATTTTCAATGGAATAGTGCCCTTACGGAGTAGCAATCGACCAATCAAATTATTTCGGCAGGTTGCTAATTGTTCTTGATAGATCCTCTCATTGATCTTCACATAAACCGTGTCTCCACGAATTGTTGGCGCTGGTAGTTGGCTAATAGGAACTTGGGTTTCCTCCGAACATGCAACAATGGATGCAAAGGTCTTTGCCTTGTAACTTTTATGTTCAGATGTAGAAAAAGGAGATCTCGTGTCAGAGAATGGCTGAAGAAAACTCCACGGGCAGGCTGGAGGAGGCTCACCCATGGCGGTGGCCCGGTAAGAGACGGCCCCAATCCCTAGGTCGTACTTTGGTAAGTGCATACACACCATCCTAAAAATCTCACTTCTAGTATTAATGTAACACCAACAGAAATAACTAATCTGATGATTGACCAATAGGTAAACATATCCAATTAGGCACATCATTGTTAGGTAAAGGCATGAGGCACTACTAGAAATCTGTTCATTTACATCACGTCATTTAAATCGGTCAGACTTGCACATGATGTAAAAAAGTAAGTTAACATCGTTTTAGAAAAATACCGATTTAAATGTATACGATTAACATCGGTTGTTAAAATAACCGGTGTTAAAAGTTTTGTTTGAAAATTTGCGGGAACCTCATTTCGTGGACGCGCTAAGTGTTTTAATGAATTCAAGGACGCGGGGACTAAAACTTAAAATTTTCACACTTAGAAAAAAATAGAGCCCCCAAAACTGAAACAGAAACCCTAAGCTCATCTCGAGCTCCTCCCAAACTCCACTCGAACTCGCCGCTCTTGTTACCTTCATCGCCTCCTTCATCTACCTCCTCGGCTCCTTCATCTACCTCCTCTGACCAACCCCGACCCCGACCACAACTTCCTCCTGCTTTCTCCGCCCTCCTACCCCATCTTCTGATGACAAGTATAATCTGTGATTGAAGGAGGTTGAATCGGTTCGACCCCGACCCCGATTGCGGTTTCTCCAACTATAATTTCCGACGACCGAACTCGAAATCGAAGATGGGGCACAACCGAAACGCCATTTGATGCCCAGATCTAGAGTGAAGAGAAGCAAAACGAAAAGTGAAAGCTAAACCAGAGAGAGGGTTAAAGGTCGAGGATAATGGATGCGAAGCTAAACCAGCTGACTCACAACTTTGGGTGTTTCAAAGCGGTGCTGATCCGTAATGATTTTGCACTTAGGTTGAATCGTAAAGGTAGCTCCTTTTCACTGAAATTGAATACCCTTTTGGCTCTTTTTTGCCTCAATGCTACTCTTTCTTTCTTGCAGGCAACTCCTACTTTTATGAAACTGTGGCATGATTATAATCATAATCAGAGTAGCAATCTAGAACGATGGAAGATGCTCCTCCGTACCCCATATTTGTACGATTCAAATGTCTCCAAATTCCCACTCTTTGCATCATCTTCACCATTACGACAACTCAGGATGGTGCTTCATTGTGTATAATAGCTTCCTCTGTTCTTGATATTGGGTAATCATTCTTGTATTAAAGTTTTGATTTTTGGATTTTGATCCAGTTCAGATCGTGTGATTTTGTAGTTTTATTGTGATCTTATTGGATGGTAGATTTGTATTATAATGATGCTTCTGTACTTATTTTTTGGAGTTGTGGACTTTATCCTTTGAAACATACAAAGTCTTGGGTTCATTGTCTTCTTCAGCATGAATTAGGAACTCATGAATTCTCTGCATAATACATTGCTGAGATGTAGGTCTTCTCTGTTTGCTTTGACTATGAGAGTACTCATTATGATTCCTCTATTGCAATTGTTTTGCTTCTCAGGGAGAACATTCCTGCAGTGTTACATGGGCTCTTAAGTTCTTTTAATTTACCCTATGAGTTCATGATTTGATTGATCAATATCAATATTTATGTTTTCCATTGAGAAACCTCTACTGCCTAAGAAGATTGGAAACTGTAAACCTACAAATATCATTGCTATTCTCTATAGTTGCTTTTTGTTTGGCTACCGTGAATTGGCGGGAAGCAGAATCTGTGACAATGTTTGCGGTTGATTTCAATTTCTTGGTTTTATGTCATCATGATTGAACTATATATTCTCATTTAATCACTCTAATGTTTTTTTTTTTTCCTTTTGGATCAGACAACCCTTTCTACATTAAGATCTTGAGTTGTTGCTTGCATAGTTCTCATCAAATTTTGGTGTGGAAGATCACGTTGGTCATTTGACATGGGTGCCGTGGTGAATTCCATAGATAAAGACGACCGTATTCCAAAAGAAGCCAAGGAGATTCTACAATCATTGGCTACCAAGTGGGAAAATGTAGCTGATTCCACTGCCTTGCAGGTCATCCCTCTCAAGGGTGCAATGACTAACGAGGTGTTCGAAATAAAGTGGCCAACAAGCACCGGGGAAGTCTCGCGAAAGGTTGTGGTTAGGATTTACGGTGAGGGTGGTGAGGTGTTCTTTGACAGGGATAATGAGATCCGAACATTTGAATACATGTCAAAGAACGGTCAGGGACCTCGTCTGCTTGGCCGTTTTCCTAATGGCCGAGTTGAAGAGTTCATCCATGCACGGGTACTTCATTCCAGTGTTTACTTATCTTTTCTATCATTCTGAAAATAGTGGCAATGCTTTACAAATTGTAGACAATTAATGCTTTTTATTTCCCCTAATATTATCTGTATATATGTGTGTTTGTAAAGCAGTGTTATTGGAATTTGTTTGAAACCTATGTTGCTTATATATATGGACTTCTATTCTACTCTTGCAATTTTAAGACCGCCTACAATTTTTCTTCATGCTCGACCTGAGCTTAGGAGTATATAGTATGGCCATGTACTCTTTTCCTCAAAGCTTAGTATGTTACTGGTCGAGATCAACTTTATTATAGATAGTTATTTTTTGCGATTTTTTCAGTGCCATTCCTGTGTTACAATTATGTTTAGTGGTAGTTAATGTATGAGAATTATAACCACACTCATTTTAGTTTTAGGTTAAATGGCTAAATTGCATAGAAATTCAAAATTGAAGACTTTATACATCCTTGAATGCGTGAAGTACTTTTATTCCCTTCCTGAAAAATGTGCTACATCTTTCTTTTCAATTGTGAATTTCAGACACTTTCAGCATCTGATCTACGTGATCCAGATATATCTGCTCTTATAGCTACTAAAATGAAGGAATTCCATGATCTTGAGATGCCCGGTCCAAAGGATGTCGTCCTCTGGGGCAGATTGAGGTACATTTCTTTGTTCTTTCCTACATTCTCTGTAAAATTGTTACTAATATTTGTATCTTATTTTGAACAAGGTTACAAATTGTCACCTACATTAATCTTCTATTGATTTACGATATCTGTAACCAAGACTTTGTCAATGTTCCAGAAATTGGCTGAGTACAGCTAAGAGATTGTGTAGCCAAACACAGCTAGCTTGTTATGTCTAGTATGTCTTGTCGATCAATTACATAGCAATGATATTTGTAGACCTGATAATCCTTCTTTTCCTCATCAGGATATACGTTTTTCTGTGGATTGTCAAAATGTAAAAGGTGAACACTACATGAGACAGTTTCCTTGTTTATTTTTGTCTCTCAGTTAAACCAAGTGCAGTTCTACCAAAAGTTACTTCTATCCAAAGGAGTAGTAATGAAGTTTTCCCAAAGTTGTGGAGTTGGAAGGAGATGGTACGTAGTATTGCTGATATTGATAACCGTTTCATGGACCACAGCTTTGTGCAACCTTTGCTTGTGGTATTTACCAATACTTGCGTGCGTCTGAGGTGAAGAAAAGGCCTTCCACAGATTACATGGCTTGTGGAGGTAATTGATCTTTGTTGATAGCTTGACATAGTTATTAATTAGTCTGTGTACATGGAATAAGGATCAGTTTTTTACCTTTAAAAATGGACTTTCGTAGAAATAAAGAAGAAAGAAAATACAATTCACTGATTCAAGTTTGACTGCAGCATATAATTCAAATTGTTATTGAATAGATTAAAACTTGTCTTTTTTTTTTTAGGGATTGTTTGGTGGAAGAACTGAAATAACACCTGATTAGAGGGAGAAGTTCTTGTAGCGGCTCCAGCATGTGCAGTAACAAGGTCACAGTACCATTCTTAGCATGCCCACTCTTGCTGATGGAAATTCTAAGCAGTTTTCTACTCAGTAGCAAAATCCACTCTTGCAATAGGTTCTCTTTACTGTCTTTGGTTCTACATATCCATCCTATAAGTTTCTTCAACAAGCAACTCATTTTAGGTTTAGGGTTTCTGCGTTCCTCTTTAAACTTGGTTCTCGGTTCTCAAGATTGAGTTTGTCATTCAAAATTTGTTGACTATTCTTTATATCAGCTTAAGGGATATGTTCTGTTCTGCAAAAGTAATTTATTTCTTAATTATGAATTACAGAAATTATTTTTGCACGACATGTACTAGTCTGAGCCATGTACAGCGTGCCTTAAGTAATTTACTTTTCTTTATATATATATATATATATATATTTACAGGTTCTGGCATCGCTGGACAGTGCCATAAAGATAGAATATTTATCTTCAAACTTTGAGACTACCGGTGAGCTGCTATATTCCTCAAATGAAAAAGGACGTTCGTGTTACTAGCAATTTTTCTTTTCCTGATAGCGTTGTTGTGCTTCCATGGATACCACTTACAACAGTTGTTGTGGCTCTTAGGCTCATGGAGTTTGATATATGTGGCCATCGTAAACATGCTAGAGAAGAAGCTGGAGACTCCGAAGAACAGGAATCTGGGAATTTTATAGTAAGTAATATCATAATATCATATAATTTATTTTAGAAAATTATCCGGAATGGGTATAATGAGGAGGAATGAATCACTTGGTTAGTGCATGCAGATGTTGTGTTCCTTAATCAAGTAATCAGTAATTTTCTCCCAGCCATTAAGCATTCAAGTTTTGTCAATAGAAGATAGATGTGTGTGTACAATTGAAGTGGAAATATTGAAATTAAGCAACTGTGATTAACTGCAATATATTTGATATCCATATACTTATTTGCTGGTCAGTGATCCTGATCAACTGTAGTAGATCCTGATCAACTGTATTAAATACTTTCAAGGTGCATAAGTGAAAAGAGGGGTGGAGATTTTAATTATGGTTTTAATAGACTTCTAGAGAGATATATATCTATTTGAGTAAAATAATGAGGGATGTTGATTGGACTTTGGGTTTGGTATAAGCACAAGGCTGAGAAAGAAAAAAGAACAAAGAAAACAATTAATCACAAGGTCGTAAGAACTTACATCCTTCTTTGTTTGCAGAGTGTTAAAATTACTTATGTATTGATTGTTCATCTTATATTTTGTTCTCTTTTACACTTGGCACATGATTTTGACAAAATACTTTATATTTCCAGAAAATATGAGGAGATCTGTGCACCTGGTTGAAGAATTTTGTTACATTACTTATAAAGTCCCTTATTGATAACACATGTTTTAAGGAAAGAGGTAAGACTTTATCCTACTTGGAGTGAACTGTGGGATTTTACCCAATGATTGTGACTTATATGTTGTTTTATACATTTTAGTGGGCAGTAAAGGCGTGCAAATCATATAGCCAAAATGATATTGACGAGGTGTGCATTGAAGTGGCTGATTATATACAGAGTTTGGTGTAAGACTTTTGGCTTCCATGATTTTGAGTAAGGCTAGTTTTTGCTTTGAAGCAAAGTTTGGTGTAGAACGTACTTTTGTAGTTGGTTGCTAATATGTTTCTAGGCTAGCCTTTGTAGGTTTTGGGTTTTATTTTGTGAATTATGTGGAATCATGAATTTGAAAAGAAAATTAATGGAAAGCCCCAATTTTTGGGTGATAAGAAATGTATTTTTTTTCCAGCAGCTAGATGATTATTTGCACATCATTCTTATATTTATATGAGCTGATGTATATAAATGGGAAACAAAACACTAATGTCAAAGAAAACGATGTCAATTCAAAGATTACAAATCAGTACCTAAAACTGGACTGATGTCTCATGATTATGAACATATTGAAATGTCACCCAAAAATCGATGTACAGAAACCCAATGCACATCGATATCTAAACACCAAATCGTTATCAACTGTCAACGTACAAATCAGCTGTTATAAAGTAAACCGATTTACCATGAAATACAGGACATCGGTTTTGAAAAATAGAAATGACGTCTACAAAACTACTAGACATCGTTTCAACTAACGAAAAGCGATGTTCCTAGTAACATAAAACATCATTCTTAATAGATTAACTGATGTTGCCTAAAGGCACATACATCGTTCTCATGAGAATAAGGCGGCAAGATGCACGTAAAAATGGACACGAACATCTAGTATTTTTTGGAGACTGATGTCTATGAGTGTATTAGACATCATTTCTGAAATTGTAATCGATTTAAATGTTCACTTAGGTATTGTTCGAGATATACTTTATTAAGCATAAAATGTGAAAATATGAAGAATTAAATATAGTTAACATATAAGATTATGATGATTATAATGATTATACATCGATTTGTTTTTTAGAATCGATGTTGGTTGTTGTTTGGGACATCGGTTAAAAACGCGCTTATACTGATGTCTATATCTTTTACATCAGCCACAAAGACATCGGTCAGAATTTAGTTTTACATCGGTTCTGGACTGATGTAAATGAACAGAATTCTAGTAGTGAGGGAATGTATATATTAAATGGAGTTATTGTCATTATGTTCATATCTTGCATAAATATTAGACCATGATTTCCCATTTATATCTCAAGGAATTTCGACTCTGGCTTTGAATCAGGGATGTAGCCAGGATACAGATTTGAGATGGGCTAATTTAAGGCTTGGTTACAAGATTTTTTTTTTTCCTTGCCAACTGAACCAAAGTCAGCGCTTTGATTAACTAGCACACTTATACTATCTAAAAGATTGGAAGAATTTTGGGTTACCCTTCACGTGGATACGTCTCTGGGATCCAAGATGTTAAGTTCGGGTGGACTAAAATAATAAGCAACTTTTTTTTTTTGCTAAAAGCACAGAAGTTTTAAAATGATTGAGTTTATTTTTAATACCTATGTGATACACATTTTATCAATTAACATTAGGTTGTACCAACTATAAATAAATGAATTTAGAGAAATGAAGCTCATTTACGATACTCAATCCTATCATAAAAAAGATTAGATAAAGCTAGAACTACTTTAATGTATGATTAGGAAAACAGAATCGACCTAGAGAAAAAATTATGAAAATTAGTCAAAGAAGAAATAAATAAAAGGCAAAAAAGGAAGAAAAAGAAACTTATGTTTAAGTATGAGAGTTTTGAGAGAATTTGATGAGAGAATTATTTTTCATTATTGAGAATAGGAGCCCTATATATATATATATATATATATATATATATATAGAAATTACAAAGTACATGTTGTATTGTTACAAGGAAAACTAATCCGAGTAGGACTAGGAATTCTAGAACATTTTCTCCTATTACAACGGTGAAACTAATCCTAGTTTGATAAGGCACACTAAGTCGATTTTCCTTCAACACTCCCCCTTGTGCCGCTCAAACTTGGTGGTGACGCTTTATCCGTTGCCTTGTTAAAAACCATACTCGAGTGAAAAACCCTGTGGGACAAAAACTACCTCGAAGAGGTGAAAAAGAGTACAACACGTCCTTTACTCTTCGAGATCGATCATGTAGACATCATAACTCCCCCTGATGTCGATATCTCCCCCTAATTGCTACAATCATGGGAGTTTGGATAACTTTCTCAATCCGATGCTCTTCACATGTTTCTCGAAGGTGGATTTAGGTAACGACTTAGTGAATAAGTTTGCTACATTATCCTCTTATAGGATTTGATTCACTTCAATCTTTAGAAGTGATTGTTGTTGCTGATTATAAAAGAACTTAGGCGATATATGCTTAGTGTTGTCGTCCTTGATGAAGCCTAACTTCATTTGCTAAATACAAGCTGCATTATCCTCACAAAATTGTGTTTTCCCAAGATCTTTCATCTCAAATTCGGATTTCAAGTATTTAGCAGTTTCCTTTAACTCATCTAAAGTTCCAATTAGGTTCATGTCATCGACATAAACTGCTACGATTGCAAATCCGAAACTTGTTCTTTTAATGAACACGCATGGGCATATTTCATTGTTAATATATCCCTTCCGAATCTAGTAGTTACTTAGACGGTTATATATACCACATCCGTCCAGATTGTTTTAATCCATAAAGTGAGCGTTTTAATCTTATTGAAAACGTGCTCCGTGGTTTAGAGCCACTTGATTTGGGTAATTGAAGTCCATCTGGAACTTTCATATATATCTCTGAATCTAGATCCCCATAGAGATATGCTGTGAGCCCCGGAAAAAATGTATCGAGCTTAATGGAGATCGTACACGAAGTTATTCAACGATCTCGATAAATGTTAAGATGCTCGAGGAAATTTTCAGACATTTTCATAAAGTGAAATCCTCAATTTAGGAGTTGGATATTAAAGTACACGACATGAAGAGTTCATGGAAATTTTCGGGGAATTTTTGAGATACCCGAAGTATTTATAATGAATTTCCAAAGTTTAGAAATTATGGAAATCCATTTAAATTCCGCGATGCAATCCTAGCCGTTGATCTCACCACCGCTTCATCCCAGCCATTGATCTACCCACCGCTTGATCCTAGCCGTCCATCATTAAATCGGTCAAGCTATATACATGAGTTTTGTTAGTGGGAAGAACCAGAAGAATCGAGAGAGAGGGAGAGCTCGGTGCTTTGACCCGAGACGCAGCAAGGCCCGAGAGAGAAACCTGACCGGAGGGACGACGTCCGGTCACCCCACGACTGCGCACAGCTACCTTTCCCTTTGTCTCTGCGTCGCCTACCTCCCTGCATCCTCAGATTGTCCATGCATCGACGATGAACGGAGAAACAACGATTGGAAGCTCGGAGACTCCTCCAGCGAGTTACGGCGATTCCGGCCTCCATCTGGGCTGTAGTTGGTATGAAACTTCATCTCCTCGTCAAGCTCTACACCCCAGTATAATTAGATTATGATTTTGACCGCGTGTTAACGATTTCGTTTCTGGGTTTGATTTTGAGTTTGCCCCGTTCCTCGACGCCGATAGTTTTTCCGGTCATGCTGGGCTTGGTTTTCATCTTGGCTACGTTGGTGGACCAGAAATCAAGAGACTTGCTGGGTTATTGGCCTCAAAATCCTCAGTTCATCATTAGCCCAGTTCAGCTAAGAATTCTAGAAAACCGAGTTGGGTTGTGAAGGTGTAATTCAAAATCTTGAATTGAAGTTTGGTTATTGTCATGCAAATCCAAAGTTGGTAGCTTGAGTTGGTTTATCTGTTGCTGGTACTGAAACTTTGGATTGGAATCGATTGTTTGTATATGAAATGAACTGTGGAGTTGTGGTAGAGCTCAAATTACCTTAGTTGTGTGTTTAGTTTGTTAAGTTGTTGTGAGTTACTATTCTGGTATTTTTATTATGGTTTATCAAGTAAATTGTCAAGGAAATGGATTTGAAGGGTGGAATTGGTCAAGTTATGATCTTGGGTGTCCTTGTATTTTGGGCACACCTTAATTGAGAATGGAATAAGCTTGGTTAGGTGTCCATAGAAATTCCGATTACTATGTGACGAAATTGTTAAGGATACTCGAATTCATTTGTTCATGAAGTTGGGAATTTGTTATAACATTGGTTTGCATAAGCATTTTGTAAAAATGATAGTGAGTAAAGAAAAGAAATGTGTATATATTGGGTGGCCTTGATAAAATTTGGGTGCACCTAATATATATGGTCGATATCGTGATTTAAGTAAAATGTTCGGTAATTTGGGTTAATTATTGAACCTATTACAATTGGTCAAACAATGGTAAAAACGGTCAATCCTGGTCAAACCAGGAAAGGTTGGTCAAACCTTGGTCAACTCCTGGTCCAACCAGGAACAGTTTGTTTAGACGATTTATTAATCGTAGATATTTCATATAATTGTTCAATAGATTATTAACGGTCGAAATGTCGGAATCTAGGACTTCAGTTACCCGAGGAACAGAAGGTTCGCGACGCTCGGAGTACGTGAGAGAAAGCATCGGAATCTAGGTAGGGTTTCATGACTCTCCTTGGTTAGTAATTTTCTTATATTGTTATTAAATTATGCATGTTAGTTGGTATGGTTTGGTCATGTTCAAATGCAATGCATACTAACCAAACCATGTGAGAAATGTGATGGCTTGAGAGCGAAGGGTGGCTCTGACTTCCTTGGGTTCGATCCCCAAAATCTCCGGAGGGTAGTTACACGGGTCGGACGGTGAGTGATCGCAATGACGACCCGATCCGTGTGTGTAGCGAGGTAGCGGACACTCTCGCTACGCTTACCTGGTGATAAATTAAATTGAGGTAAGGTCGTGTAGTGGGTCTATAGGACCGATCATCAGGTAAAACTTGGATTTGGCGCCGTATTTATTTAAGCACCATGCATTAGTTTTCAAGTTGAAAAATATTAAAGTTTGTCGTTCCTTTAAATATTTGGTTTAAGCATGTGTTCATACTGGAGCTCCAACATTTATCTGTTGATTTTCAAACCTAGTCGAGTTAGAGTTCCTGTTGAGCAGCGAGGACGAAAGCTCACCCCTACAACAGTATGAATGCAGGTATTGTGCACTGGTGATAGGACAATAGCTGATGGAGCTGGGTGTGCAGAACAAGTTCGGTAAATTACCGTGTGAAACTTATTCTAAATTCTATTTCTCGAACTTTGTGTTCTGGAACTTGTGGTTATCTAGTCTCGTGTCATCTTTTAGTTGAATTCTCTTCAAGTGAAATTCAACCTTGTGTGAGCCTTTATCCAAGTTCTAGACGAATGAAATAGATTTCAGTAACTCAAGTTTTCACCTCAAGAATATTTGTAGCTTCTGCTGTGTTTATACAAAAAGTTTTTCAAACAAAATGCCTAGCAGTTCTCTAGGATGTAAATCGAGAGTTCGGTTTATGTTTTAGAGACTCACGGCACTATGATGTGCTTAAGCTGGTGAGGTGCAGGTTAGGGCGTTACATATGCTGTAACCACATGCATAAGTTGCATGTCAAGTTTTTCGGAAACTACCAAACTGACAAGGTAGCGGAATGTTATTACGTCCATTACGTGAGAATACGTCTCCTTATAGTCGATTCCAGGGCGTTGTGAGAATCCTTACTCCACGAGGCGGGCTTTATATCTAACCACCTCATTTTTCTCATTACGCTTTCTAACAAATACCCATTTATGGCCAACAAGTTTTATATCTGGGGGTGTCTGCGTTATAGGCCCAAATACCTGTATCTTTGCTAGTGAATCTAATTCAGCCTGGATCGCATCTTTCCATTTAGGCCAATCCGCTCTTCGTTGACATTCTTCAATAGATTGAGGTTCAACATCATCATATTCTATAATTCCTTTTGCAACATGATATGCAAATGCATCATCAATAGCCATAGAATTTCTATCCATCATCTCATGTATACTAGTGTAATTCATGGAGATCTCTCTATTCTCTAGAATTGGTTCTGACATTGGAGCGTCCCTCAATGATGTCTCTTGGACATAACCATAATCCTGAATATTCAAATGAGATGGATTATTCATATCAATGATTAATGGATTATTTTGTGCCAAACTCGCTTTCTTTCTTGGGCGAGAATCCATCGAACCAATGGGTCTCCCGCGCTTCCTGGCAGGAGCCGTGGGAGCCGTGGGCCTAGCCACAACGTCACCATCATTGTGAGAGGGGACGTTGGCGCCATGCTTAGTTGCCCTTGAGATGGCGTCATGTCCTCTAATTTTAGGGACATCAATCCTTGCAGGCACGTTTGCAGCAGGTATATGTGATCTCGTCACTTTAGCGATATCAGAAAATGCATCAGGCATTTTTTCTGCTACGTTTTGAATATCAAGAATTCTTCTCACTTCAATTTCGGACTGTGCGGTTCAGAGATCAAGATGAGACAAAGTGGGGACAGACCACGACAATTCCTATTGTTCCTGTTGAACATTTATGTTCTTATCTCCCCCTAACGACCGGAAGACTGTCTCATCAAAGTGACAATCCGCAAATCTAGTGGTAAAGAGATCGCCTGTCAAGGGTTCAAAGAAGCTGACAATCGTTGGAGAATCATATCCAACATAAATGCCTAATCGTCGTTGAGGACCCATTTTGGTGAGCTGTTGAGGCGCAATTGGCACATAAACTGCACACCCAAATATGTGTAAATGTGAGACATCAGACTCATACCCAGTCACCATCTGGGATGCAGAAAAGGGTTGAGTGGTAGTGGGCCTCAGACGAATAAGCACAACTGCATGCAATATTGCATAGCCCCAAGCAAAAATAGGGAGATTGGTGCGCATTACCAATGCTCTAGCAACCATTTGTAGTAGTTGAAAGGTGGATTCTACGAGACCATTTTGGGTGTGAACATGAGGAACAGGATGTTCAACTTCAATCCCAATGGACATGCAATATTCATCAAAAGTTTTTGATGTAAACTCCCCAGCATTGTCTAGTCTTATAGACTTAATAGGATGATCAGGGTGGTGAGCCCTTAACTTAATAATTTGTGCTAGGAGTTTAGCAAATGCAACGTTCCTTGTGGACAATAGCATGACATGTGACCAGCGTATCGATGCATCAACCAACACCATAAAATATCGAAATGGTCCGCAAGGTAGTTGAATAGGTCCACAAAAATCACCTTGGATTCATTGCAAGAATGATATATTTTCTTTAGTGTCCTTTTCATAGGATGGTCTCGATCCTAATTTTGCTAAAGAGTAGGCTTTACAGAACGAATGATGGGCTTCAGAAACAACCAATGAGGATTTTGGTTGAGCCATGAAGTCACAATTGACTTTAGAAGTAAAATTTGGAGACAAAAGAGCATTGGTGGCGTCAAAGCCACCCTTGGGACCCAGGGGGGACGGCGGTTCCGGCTGGTGAAGGCAGGTTTTAGGGGTGAATGGCACCATGAGGCGCAGGGGCTCTTTCTGGGTCCAAAATCCTATTTTTACTTCTTTTCGTTCTGAAAAATGGATGTCCGTGTGAAGTCTTTAATAGATGGATCATCATATTGTACGACCTGGATGTCCCAAACGGTCATGCCAAAGCCTATATGTGTTGGAATCCCATAAATCATCTCTCATAACATGATTGGATTCAATTACTCGAATAGTGGTTGCATAAAACCCACTAGATCGACACATAAGTTTTTCTAAGACTCTTTTATGTCCGTAGTCATTAGAGGTGATGCAAAGGAACTCTTGTCCATTCTCACAATATGTTTCCACATGAAAACCATTAACTCTTATATCTTTGAAGCTCAAAAGGGTTCTTTCATCCATAAGAGTGTAGAGAGCTTCACTGACATTAATGATTGTGCCATACGGCAACAAGAATTGAGTTGGTCCTCGACCATGAATCAATTTAGATGACCCTGCCATCGTAGTCACTGAAGATCGAGTAGGCGTCATCTCAAGAAATAACTACCTATTTCGAAGTATGGTGTACGTAGTAGCACTATCCACATGGCACTCTAGCTCTCCAGGAAACATACTTGAATGGATAAAGTTCGAATCAAAATCGACACTTTATTTCAATGAAAGTCAATGATTATGTCAAAGTTTCTAAATTTAATCCAAAAAGGATAATCAAGCTTGGACAAGTAGCAGTTACTCAATCTGTTTGCTAATTCCAATTTGGTTGTGACCAGGTAAGGTAAGACGAGATTTTGGTGGAGCGTTGCTCACTTTTAAAACCGTTCTCTTAGTTCAAACCTTTCCTAGACATCACAATTACTCTTGAGTACGCCTACTGAGAAAGACTTATTACCACTGTCTTTGTTGATAGTTTTCAAATTTTTGGATTTGGATTGAAACCAATGACGTTTATATGGTCAAATTTTTATGATTACGAACGCTCTTAGTCCATAGCCTACGAATGCTCTTAGTTCGTAAAAATCGATGCTCACTGACACTCTTAGTCCGAAGATGACAAACGCTCTTAGTTCGTATGTAGCATGAATCCCCACGATTCCGCTTTTAGCAAATCAAACCCACGTTACAGAAAGGTGGGATGTAGAAGAAGAGATTTTGTAAGTCCCCGAAGAAAAATAAAAATAAATTTAAATTTCAAAAACGGGAACTTACTAGTGAAAAACTTACTCATGAATTTCGGAATTTAAAATTCTCAATACACGCGCGTGTTGATGCAGGTGTGTAAGACTGCAGGCGTGCTATCGATCCTGTGTCGGGGATTGCAAACTATCTTTCAATCCCTGCTGTGTGGCGTATACAGGTCTGGCCGAGGTAAGCTGAGGAGCTGGCCGATGGATGCATGCGCAGGGGGGCATAGGCACTGCAGGGGTAGGCACACAGATGAGACTAGCGTGGGCTAGGAGCTGCTGCAGTGATGCTTGAAGGTGGCAGCGGCGGTTTTCAAGGATTTTTTTTGTTGAAATTCAGAGTAGATTTTCCTCTGAAAAGCTCTCATTTCGATTGGTGTACAAGTCTCAAAATAACTCCAATAAGGCTGAAATTTAGATATCAGAAAGAAGAGACAGAGACGAACAACTTTGATGAAGGAAGGATTTTGATCTAAGGTCCCGATCAAGACGTTTCAGGGCTTGCAAGCAGGCTGATGTGTACAGGAACAAGCGTCCTATTGTGCTGCAGAGGCAGCAGGCGTGCGGCGATGCTGCAGGGGCAATAGGCGGCACAAGGGTGCGTAAGGGCTGTAGGGGCAGTGTGCAGTGCAGGGGCGTGCAGGTGGGCAGCAACAGCTAGTCTAGCATGGGCTAGGTGCAACGTTGGAAAAGGTGATGTTGAAGAATTTTCTGGTTTTGGATTTTGGATCTCAGCTGATAACGTGTTTAAGTATGAGAGTTTTGAGAGAATTGTTTTTCATTATTGAGAATAGGAGCCCTATATATATATATATATATATATATATATACAGTCTGTCTCAGGTGCGGACGTCCGTATCGAGCGGACGGTGCGGATTTACTGTTTTCGACCACTTTCCGGCCACATTTTTACATCTTAACCGTTCAGTTTTTAGGTCCTAGTGTATAGATCACCTCTGCAAAATTTCAGCCAATTTGGTGATCATTAAGGCATCTAAAACTGCAATTTACCATTATAAATACGAACGGTTCCGGTTCGACAGATTCAGTCCGCTCGTGTAAAATGCAGTTTTGGATACCTTAACGATCACCAAATTGGCTGAAATTTTGTAGAGGTGATCTATACACTAGGACCTAAAACCTGAACGGTTAAGATGTATAAATGTGGCCGGAAAGTGGTCGAAAACAGTAAATCCGTACCGAAAATTCGGTACGGACGTCCGCACCTGAGAAAATTCCTATATATATATATATATTTATATATAGGGATTACAAAGTACATGTTCTATTGTTACAAGGAAAATTAATCCGAGTAGGACCAGGAATTCTAGAACATTTTCTCCTCTTACAACCATGAAACTAATCCTAGTTTGATAAGGCACACTAAGTCGATTTTCTTTCAACAACTTACTCAATTAGGGATTGAACCAGGGACCCAATATGTGAAAAGCTAATGCCTGAACCAATTGGTCTGCGGAAAACTTGAACATTTCCGTCCGTGGAAAACTCAAACATATCCTGGTATATAGACATTTGTGAGAGAAATTTGGGTTGGCTACAGCCCAAGTAGCCTTGTACATGGATCCATCCCTGCTTTGAATACAGCTTATATCAATTGACAATGAAGTCTTACATTATCATTTGAAGAGTCAAGACCTGAGGTCTATCTGGTACTAGTCAATGTTGAAGATGAGGAGGAAACTACCTCACCCAATTAAAAGTCGTTCCAAGTCTTCCATTACCAATTCCAAGTCAACTACGCTAGCGTGTTACAAAATTTACTTACCAACATCTTAAGAAAAAACACTTCAATAGTTTTGTTGTGGTTGTTGTTCAGCTGGGAATTCTTGGATGGCTCCAGTCACTTTGTTTATTTCATTTCTTCTCACTAATCTTGCTGTTCTTCACTCTGCTGAAGAAGAGAGAAACCACACACGTTGTCCCCCCTACTTCTGTAATGATGTAATAGGCAACATCTCTTTCCCCTTCAAATATTGGAAAAATCCTCCTGACTGCGGATTGTACTCTGTGAATTGTTCTAAAGGCTCTCCTCCGAAGATCCAACTCCAAGACGAAGGATACTGGCATGAATTTTCAAACATCTCTGAGTCGAATGACATTTTGATCATCATCACAAAAGACCTTCAGCAGCGCTTAGAAAGTGATCCTTGCGGTGATGAAAGTTTCTACGATTTAAGTCTTCCCATCCCTTCTCCAATATCTACTGTGTCCACCACATCCAATCTGACCCTGTTAAAATGCAGTTACGACCTGGAGACAACTCATATGGATCTTAAACTCGGCTGCAGCAGTGCTTCAAATACTAATTATTATATTTCTCCCCATAATATGCCAATTAGTGATGAGCCACGCTGTTTAGTTGTTCATCTCCCCCTTCTTCAGGGTTGGGATATTTCGAATCAGCCTCACTCTGGATCCCCTCACTCTATCCTCACTACTAACTTCACCCTGCAAGTGATGGTATCCAAAGAATGTTCCGAATGCTATAAAAGAGGAGGCATATGCCAGCCATACGGGGGAAAACCTAATTGTTCATTGGCACCAAAAGGTATGTCCATCTGAATGTGGGTACACAAAATTGGTTGCCAAACATTTACCTTTGTTCTTTCTCTGTCATGCCTTAACGCAACTCCGTTGATTCAAGGAATATAACTCTGAGAAAGCAAATGTAGTTTGTTGAGAACTTTTTGAATCAAAGATGCAAAAACACAAACATAAACTCAAAAGAGTTTACAAATGATTTTCTGTCTTGTTTTTGTTGAACTAAGCCATCTATATACGTCTCCTTTTCTTCAGCTAACAAGATTTTACTTTCAATTTTTGTTGCAGAAGAAAACTCGCGGTGGAAGCTAGGACTATGTAAGAGCATTATCTCTTTATTTGATTGAACTCAATAATTTTAAAAGTATCATATCATGATATGAACAAGCTTTGAATAACATCATAGTTCTTTATAATAAAACTTGTAACCAACACTTGTGACTGAGCATATTCTCCTTCCGAAATCTCTGGCTCTATTGTTAGCCTTGCCACTAGAAGGCCGTTAATTATATACTAGAAGGCCGTTAATTATATAGTAAATACAGGTAGTCGAAAATTTAGCCACATTCCAGTCCAGGATCAAATTCAACTGTCAAGCAACCAGTGGAATATATTTTTGAATTCCGTTCTGTAGCCTCTGGTTAAAAGTTGATCTCTCTCTCATCTGTATGCTTTAGGTATCGGACTACCAACACTTCTTGCAGCATGCTTCTTTATTCTGTGGTTTTACAGACAAAAATGTGCTTCTTTAAACTTGGTATTATCAACGAACATTTCAAATTCAGACATAGAAGGGCGCAGCGTCTACTTTGGTGTTTCAGTCTTCACCTACAAAGAACTTGAGGAAGCAACTAATCATTTTGATTGTGAAAAAGAAATTGGAGATGGAGGTTTTGGAATTGTATACCATGGTAAGAGCCAGCATTCTATGTTTCTGCTAATTTCTTTTTCTTTAAGCTACATTAGGCAAGTAAATTGAACACCATGTGCAGCAGCTTACCTTTTGGGTTCATCTGATTTAGGCAAACTTAAAGATGGCCGAGAAGTTGCAGTCAAGCGATTATACGAGCACAATTACAGACGTGCAGAACAATTTATGAATGAAATTGAAATTCTTACCCATCTGCGCCACAAAAATCTAGTCACCCTTTATGGATGTACTTCACGCCACAGCCGTGATCTCCTTCTTGTATACGAGTACATTGCCAATGGCACCGTTGCTGATCATCTCCATGGAGACCGAGCTGCCACAGGCTCGCTCTCGTGGCCTATTCGCATGAGCATTGCCAAAGAAACTGCAAGCGCATTGTGTTACCTACATGCTTCTGATACAGTACACCGAGATGTGAAGACCACCAACATTCTCCTTGACAACAACTTTTCTGTTAAAGTTGCTGATTTTGGGATCTCTCGCCTCTTCCCCCTTGATGCCACTCATGTCTCAACTGCTCCACAAGGGACCGCTGGTTATGTTGATCCAGAGTATCACCAATGCTACCAGCTAACTCCCAAGAGTGATGTTTATAGTTTTGGGGTTGTTCTCATTGAGCTAATATCATCTTTACCAGCAGTTGATATAACAAGGCGTAGGGATGAAATCAATCTGTCTAACATAGCGATAAACAGGATTCAAAATGGCTTATACTGTGAGCTGGTGGATTCATGTCTTGGTTTTGAGTCAGATCCTGAAGTTAAAAGGATGACAACTGCAGTAGCAGACTTGGCTTTTCAGTGTCTTCGGCAGGATAGGGATGCAAGGCCTAACATGTGTGAGGTTTTGGAGGCTTTGAAGAAAATCGAAAGCAGGAAAGATGTGCCAAAGAATCTAAACCCAGCATTTTGTGATGCAGGGATGGGAGAGAGTATCCAGCCTTATTCTTCACCAGATTGTGACCGGATTGGGTCGTTGAAGAACACAAAGGCACAATCTTCACCAAATTCCGTGATGGAAAAATGGTCTAGCACTAGGTCTACTGCACCTAATGCCAGTGCCTGATACTTTTCAAACTTGAAACTTTCCATCAATCAACACATCTGCAGATTCAAGTAGATAGAATTATAATGTAGTTGCTATTTTCTTTTTTCTCCTTTTTATGTTAAACAAATATAATCAATTGTTATTTGTGTTCATACTTCATAGTTTGCATATATTTATGATCAAGGTGTCCATTATAGATCTCCTTGCAGTTTGGCTTGGAGTGTTTCTGACTCTGGTCCGCCTTATACTATTTATCATTTAAGTTTTGGACCTGTATGATATTGAAAGGATTTGTATTTATACTCTTTATATTGAGGTACTCTTTCATTGAACATTTCTCTCTCTTTTAAAATTGGATGTTAATAGAGACGGACCCCAACGCCGTGTCTTCAAAGCCGGCCGAACAACAGTGTTATCAAAGCATTGAACCCAGAACCAAGTCTTCATCATCTCAACCTATAGTACCTAGTCTTCCATTTCCAATTTCCAAGTTAACAGAGAACTTGCTCAATATTTTATGAACAATTCAAACTGTGTTGAAGGATATCGACATAATGTGTGCCTCTACAAACTAGGGTTTAGAGTTGTAATAGGAATGTGTTCTAGGTATTCAATTGTAATCAGATTCTATTACCTTTTGGGTACCGTGTAACTCCCTATTTAAAGGGCTCCTATTATCAATGATAACACACAATTCTATTCTCCTACAACACGTTATCAGCACGAGTTCTAACCCTAGCCCAAAAACCTGTCGCAGTCTTCAACTCTAGCTGCACACCGCAGCCTCCTGCCGTGCCTGCCCTGCAGCCCCTGCGCACCAGCCCACCAGCTAGCCTACCTCCTCGCTGCAACCCTGCCCAACTCGCAAGACCGCAGCCTGCCCCCGCAGCTCACCCCTGCAGTCTGCCCCCGCATCCTGCCACCGCAGCTCCCGCACACAGTTAGCCTACGCTAGAGCTTGTTCTACCCAACCCGCGCACAAGCACTCAAACCAGCGTGCAGCACGCCGACCCGCGCCTTGTAGATCCCATCTGTCCGACCTGCAGCCCGTGCTAGCCTCCTGCGCAGCAGCCCCCCGCAGCAGCAGCAACGTCCTCGCAGCAGCCTTGCCTCCCTGCAGCCCAGTCGAGCCCGATCTGCCTACCCCAGCCAGCCTCCGCGCCTTGCAGTACAGCCCCGCACAGCCGGTGCTGCCCACACGCCCACAAGCAAGAACCAGAAAACAAGAAGAAAAGAAGATGACGCGAAGGAAAGGAAGAAAAGAAGAAAAGAAGAAAGAAAAAAAGGGGCAGGCCTGGGCCCGAAAAAAAAAAAAAAAAAAAAAAGGGGAAGGGGCAGCTGGCTTGGGCCCGGAAAGAAAGAAAAAAAAAAGGTAAAAGAAAAAAGAAGAAAAAAAAGGGGAAGGGAGAAGAACTGCCCATCAATTGCCAATTTCCGACCAGATTTCGGCAATCCAAATTTAGCTACACGCCTGCATCAACACGCGCATGTATTAAGAATCGTGAAGCAAACCTTCAAATTGCCAAGTAAGTTTTTACGATTAAAGTTCCTGTATTTTTTGTATTTTAAATTCCATTATTTGCTGCAGGTTTTGAAAAATACGAACATAGGTTTGATTAATTGAGGAGCGGAATTGTGGGGATTCACGCTAAATGAACTAAGAGCGTTCGTAATCAATGAACTAAGAGTGTTCATAATAAACGAACTAAGAGCGTTCGTAATCAATGAACTAAGAGTGTTCATATTATTCGGACTAATTAAGAGCGTCCGTAAGCATCAAACTGTGACCATATTAAAACATCAATGTTTCGGTCGAAATCTAAACATTCTTGGAAATCGGTTTCTTGGTAGCATTAGGGCTCGGAAACCTTATATTAGTTGTCGTGGAAGTTTTTACTCCGAAACTAATTTGTTCTCCTTCATCTTTGAATGTCGAATGCAAACATGCAAAAACCCGACTTCACTAAACCGGATTCAAATGACATTTGTTATCACCGATGGATAAATAACGTCAAGAATCACCTCACTACTAATGAGATTCTGTGGAGTAGAGCTCACAGACTATGAATTAATTGAGAAATCCTCTCAACCTTCCCCGTCTCAGCACTAGGCTTGTGTGCAATGCTAGATGGATTACGAGGTTTCATCAACTTATGTCATTTACTGAGTAAGTTGACAACATACTTGTGAAAAACCATAATTCAAAGGCCCGTTGGAACTAAGAGCGTTCACGAGGCGAATTATAATAGCACACCGAGAAGGGCGCAAAGAGCGGAACCCTAAAAGTTAGAGGATAACAAAATGGACTTGTGGGTCCATACAAACCGCCCTACAAAGGAAGGAAAACCTCGAGATATGTAGACACGTGGCAACATTGGCCAACGTGGGATCCATGGAGGATGTCCAAATGCACAAGGTGCATCTCAATTAATGGGTGAGGTAATGCTATAGATATGGATCTTCAGAGCATTGGTTTAAGCACTAAAATGCGAGTGACAAAACAAAAGCTGCATAATACAAGGTGTATAAAAGATATGAGAAAGCATGAGGCTCATCTCGCAGCCGAAGGAGATGATGGAGATGACAATGATGTCAATCTCATCATTACGGACTTCAAATCTGGCGAGGAAAACAACAATGTTGATGCCGCAGATTTTGATTAAATAGTCTTTCATTTTCCAAGAATTATGTAATGGCAATTGTGCCTTAATGAATAAATGACATTTGGTTTGAACTCTTTCTCACTAGAATATGATGTCTAGGAAAGTAATTGAGATTAGTGGTACTTGAGAGAGCCTCGCTCCACCGACATCTCTCTCTACTTCCCTGGTCATATTTGATTGGAATTACCAAAAAGGATTGAGTGACTACAATTTGTCTACATTTCATTTTATTTGGATTAGATTTGATCAAGAAACTTTGATGTAATCATTGGCTATTAATAAAGTGTCTATTCTTTAATGTCTTGAACATACCTTAATTCGAACTTTATTATATAAGAGCCAATGATTTTCATGTGGAAACACATTACAAGAATGGACAGAGTTCCTTTGCATCACCTCTAATGACTACGAACATAAACGAGTATTAGAGAAACTTATGTGTCGCTCTAGTGGGTTGTATGCAACCACTATTTGAGTTATTGAATCCAACTATGTCATGAGAGACGACTTATGGGATCTTGACACATATAGGCTTTGACATAATGATCTGTGTATTAAAGACTTTACACGGACATCCATTTTCAGAACGAAGAAAAGTAAGAACCAAGAATTGGTTTGAGGAGCTGCACATGGGCCTCATGGCGCCATGATTGTGCAAAGACCGGCCATACATGACCGACGCCGCCTACCCCCTACGGCAAATACATGGCATTGACGCCATAAACTCCTCTCTCTACTTCTTAAGTCTATTATGACATTATGGCTTAACCAAAAGCTTCATTGGTTGATTATAAAGCCCATGTTTCGTTCTGTAAAGCTTGTTATTTAGGATTGAGACCATCCTATGCAAAGGAGATTGAGGAAATAATTCCATTCTTACAAAGAATCTAAAGGAATTCTATGGATTTGATCAACCAACTTGCGGACCATATAGATGTTTTATGGTGTTGGTTGATACGCAAACACGCTGGTCACGTGTTGTGCCATTATCCACTCGTAATGCTGCTTATACTACACTCCTAGCACATAACATATGGCTATGGGCTCACTACCCAGATCATCCCATTCAGTCAATTTGACTTGATAATGCTAGAGAGTTTACATCGACAGTTTTCGATGACTATTGCATATCATTGGGTATTGATATCAAGTATCATATTCCCATGTACACACCCAATTGGTCTCGCGGAAAAGCCACCATTAAACGACTACAATGGTAGCCCGGACATTGGTAATGCGCACCAATATTTCCGCTTGGGTTATGCAATAACGCATGCAACTATGCTAATTCGTCTACGACTCATAGTAGCCACTCAACTTTTATATGCATTACAGCTAGTGACTGGGTTCGAGTCTAATATCTCGTATTTATGCATATTTGAGTGTGCGGTTCATGTGCCAATTGCGCCGCCACAGCGCATCAACATGAGTCATTGCAACGAATGCATATATATATTTGTTGGACATGAGTCTCTAACTATAAGTCCGCTATGTAGAACCCTTGACAGGCGATCTCTATTTCGCTGGATTTGCGAATTGTCACTTTGATGAGACAGTCTTCCCGTCGTTAGGGGGAGATTAGAACGTCAATGTTCAACAGGAACGACAGGAATTGTCGTGGTCTGTCCCCACTATGTCTCATCTTGATCCCCTAAAAGTGACGAGATCACATATACCTGCTGCAAACATGCCTGCAAGGATTGATGTCCCCACAAGAGGACATGGTGCCACCCAGAGAAGATGGGTACTGCACCACTACCATGGATGGTAGAATGGTGACGCCACAAAGGTGGCATAATGGCGTCATAGGCCATGGGTTCCGCTAGAGAGAGTAGGAGACCCATAGGTTCGATGGATTCTCGCCTAAGAAGAGAGCGAGTTTGGCACAACTTGATCCATTGATCATTGATACTCAAAATCCGTCTCATGAGAATATTTTGGATTGTGGTTATGTCCAAGAGACATCGTTGGGGGACGCCTCAATGTTAGAACCAATTCCTGAAAATATAGAGATCTCTACGAACTACACTAGTGTACATGAGACGTGGAATTATTGAGACAATGACATCGAACCTTACTCCGTTGAAGAATGCCAACGTAGAGAAAATTGGCCTAAATGGAAAGATGCGATCCAGGTTGAATTGGATTCACTAACGAAGAGGAATGATTTAGGGCCTGAGATGCCAACACCTCCTAACATAAAACCTATTGACATTAATAGGTCTTCGTTAGATAGCGTGATGAGAAAAAGAGATGGTAATCTCGCCTTATGGCGCAAGGTTTCTCACAACGCCCTGGAATCGACTACGAGAAGACATATTCTCTCGTAATGGATGTCATTGCACTCCACTACCTTGTCAGTTTGGTAGTTTCCAAATAACTGAACATGCAGCTTACGAATGTGGTCACTACGTATCTCTATGGGGATCTAGATACGGAATATAATGAAGTTCTTGTGGACTTTATTTACCCAAGTCAAGTGGCTCTAGACCACGGAGCGTATTTGCAACGAGGTTGAAATGCTCACTAAAATGACTACTTGATTGGGAAGGGATATGATGAACTATGCCCACGCGTTTCCATGACAAGTTCCGGATTTGCAATTGTCGCGGTTTATAATTGGAACCCTTGAGAGTTAAGGGAAACCGATGAACACCTGAAATCCGAGTTTAAGAGGAAGGACCTTGGGAGAACACGGTTTTGTCTAGATTCAGAACTTGTATACCGTGTCAATAGACATTTTTGATAAAGTCAAAGATGCACCATGGTCGTCCGTAGTCTTGGCCCTAAAAGGGATCCGTTTCGTCCCAGGGATGATGACGAAGACGTGTTAATAGCAGAAGTGCTTACTTATGTACAATAGGCGCATTATTGTACTTAGCACAATACAAGACCGGACACCTCAATTATTATGAACTTGTTGGCTACACATAGCCCCGCGCCAACGCAACGCCATTAGATTGGTATAAAGACAATCGTTCGATATTTGAGAGGTACGATTGATATGGGCTTATTCTATCCCTACAGAGAAAAGAGATGACGGAAGTGTGGGATCGGACCCCATAAGGCAAAATGCCACCTTCCGTGCTCCTCCTCCCCTCCATCAAAATGACAACAAGCATTTCTTAATATTGAAGTGAACCCAATCCGATAAGAGGATAATGTAGCGGACTTATTTACTAAGTCGTTACCAAAATCCACCTTCGAGAAACATGTGAAGAGCATTGGATTGAGAAAATTATCATAACTCCCATGATTGTAGCAATCAGGGGGAGATATTGACATCAGGGGGAGGCATGATGTCTACATGTTCGATCTCGAAGAGTGAAGGACGTGTTGTGCTCTTTTTGTCCTTCGACCAGAGTTATTTTTGTCCCACAGGGTTTTTGTTACCTGGCAAGGTTTTTAACGAGGCAACAATTAAAGCGTCATCACCAAGTTTGAGCGGCACAAGGGGGAGTGTTGAAGGATATCGACATAATGTGTGCCTCTACAAACTAGGGTTTAGAGTTGTAATAGGAATGTGTTCTAGGTATTCAATTGTAATCAGATTCTATTACCTTTTGGGTACCGTGTAACTCCCTATTTAAAGGGCTCCTATTATCAATGATAACACACAATTCTATTCTCCTACAACAAACTGCTAGTAAATGATCCAACACTCTGGTTCTAAATCATAAAGTTTCCATTTCCTGTTGCTTTGTTCTGGTTGTTCAGCTGGAAAGTTTCGATGGCTCCGGTGGCTTTGTTTGTGTACTCTGTTCTCAGTCATCTTCTAGTACTTCACTACGTCGAGGGGATGAAGAAGTGTCCATCCTACTACTGTAATGAAATGGTAGGCTATATTCATTTCCCTTTCAAAAATAGTTCACATCCTCCTGAATGCGGGCTGTACACAGTCGATTGCTCCAACCCTTTTGAGTCCGAAGATCCAACTGAGAGAGGGAGGATACTGGCATGACTTTGATAGCATTTCTCAAACAAATTCGATTCATATCAACGACAAAGAGCTAGTGAAGCCCTTGCCAATAGATTACTGCAATGATGAAATTCTCTGATTTGAGTCTTCCCAGCCCTTCTCCACTCTTTGATCTAATGTTCACCAACAATCTGACCCTGTTCAAATGCAACACCTCCCTGAAACCTCCTTATGCAGATCTTACCTTTGGCTGCATCAATACTAAACATATCTATTATACTTCATACAATAAAAATGCACCAAGTCCACCACCACCATGTTCAATCACTCAGATTCCCATATTTCCCAATCAATCTACTCTTTTAGTTCTCCCTTCAAGTGCAAGTAACCGGAGAGTGTTACCAGTGTTATGAAAAAAGAAAAGGGCACATGCCAGGTTGTCGATGGAAAGTTTAAATGTTCTAGAGGTATATATATGGGAGTAAATGTTCATAAATTAGATGATTGCCAAGTTTACATGACTTGCTGTTTTCTCTCTGTTTTCCCTTTGTCATCCTATCATCCAATTCCTGTCCTCCAAGGCTATATCTCTCACAAAAGATGTAGACTTTTAATGATAGTTGCCAATTATCTTGCTATTGCTGAAGGCAAATTCCATGCATACCACTTCAATATTCTTTGCTTTAGCTAACAACAATTATTTTTGCAAAATTATGGTACAGGCAAAAACTCAGGATTGAAGCTTGGATTAGGTAAGATCGATATCTCTGGTCTCTTCAAGCTATGACATGTAGCGCATAGAAATCAAATAATTCCCTAGTGCCTCAACAAGGACTAAATAAGCAGGGTAAGCAATTACTTCCTTATTACTTGCAATGGCATTAATCTATTTCTCTCTAAGGTCTAGGTATTGGAATTGGAGGTGCTGCACTTCTTGTGGGAGGCTTGTTTTTTCTGCTGGGAAAAAAACAAAAGCGTGTTTCTTTAAACTTCCTTTCAAGGAACATTTCTTCTCATCCCTACTCAAACTCAGACCTAGAAGGGGACAGCGCCTACTTTGGTGTTTCGGTCTTTGCCTACAGTGAACTTGAAGAAGCTACTAATCATTTTGATAGCAAAAAGGAACTTGGAGATGGGGGTTCTGGAACTGTATACCATGGTAAGAGTTGAGAATTTTGTGTTTTTGTTATCAAAGCAAAAAACAAGAAGCTTTATCTATGTTAGAGAATTACAGAGGAGACAAATGTTTCTTGGTATCTGCAGCAGCTTACTTAATGGCCTTTCTTTCATCCATCTAATTTAGGCAAACTCAAAGATGGCCGAGAAGTTGCAGTCAAGCGCTTACACGAGCACAACTACAAACGTGAGGAACAGTTTATGAATGAAATTGAAATTATCAACGGCCTGCACCACAAAAATTTAGTAACCCTTTATGGCTGCACTTCACGCCGCAGCCATGAGCTCCTCCTTGTGTATGAATACATTCCCAATGGCACTGTTTCTGATCATCTCCATGGTGACCTAGCACACTGTGGTTTACTCACTTGGCCTATTCGTATGAGCATTGCCATAGAAACTGCCAATGCATTGTCTTACCTCCATGCTTCTGATATCCTGCATCGTGATGTGAAGACTAGCAACATTCTCCTTGATAACAATTTGTGCGTAAAAGTTGCAGATTTTGGGCTCTCCCGGATTTTCCCCCTTGACATCACTCATGTCTCAACTGCTCCACAAGGGACACCTGGTTATGTTGACCCACAGTATCATCAATGTTACCAGCTAACTAGTAAGAGTGATGTTTATAGTTTTGGGGTTGTACTCATTGAGCTTATAACGTCTATGCCAGCAGTTGATATAACTAGGCAGCGGGATGAGATCAATTTATCTAACTTAGCAGGAAACAAGATTCAAAAAGGATTATACAATGAGCTGTTAGATTCATCTCTTGGATTTGAGTCAGATAATGAAGTTAAAAGGATGACAATTGCAGTAGCAGAGTTGGCATTTCAATGTTTGCAGCAGGACAACAACATGAGGCCTACCATGTGTGAGCTTTTGGAGACTTTGAAGTTAATTGAAAGCAGGAACAATGTTCCAGAGAGTTTAAAGGGGGCATTTGAAGATGCTGAGCTGAGAAGTATACAGCCACCACCTTTACCTAAATCCGTGACCCAAAAATGGCCTAGCACTGTGCCTACTGCATCTAATACAAGTCACTGATTTCTTTCCCATTCTATTAAATTTCCTTATAAATGATATGACTAGATTTCAGATTCAAGTATCTAGATGGGTTAAAGTTGTGTACTTGTGTTCACTCTTTTACTGATAGAAAGAATACATACAATTAGACATACCAGTTCTAGGTAAAAGGTTTGAGGGAATGGACAAATCAAATGCACAGTCAATGTTTATATTCTGATAAATATCACATTATTACCATTTCCACTTTGCAAGTGTACTAATATGCTTTAGGTTTTTCTTTTTTCTTTTTATTCACTAGTCAACTAAGTAACGTGTTTTACAGAGAACTTACTCAATATTAGTATGCAGAATAAAAAGAGTGGAAGAAAATAATTCACAAGCACCTGGTTTGGGGCTAGAGATGTATATATTTTCTTTTCGCTGTGCTTTGTTCTGGATCTTCGGCTGGGAAAATTTTGATGGCTCCTGTGGCTTTGTTTATCTTCTATGTCCTCAGTCATCTTGTGGTTCTTTACTCTTCTGAAGAAGAGAAAAACAACACACATTGTCCAGCCTACTTCTGCAATGACATCGTAGGCAGTCTACGGTTCCCCTTCAAAACTAGTACACATCCTCCTGAATGAGGGTTGGACCCTGTTGATTGTTCTGATCACTCTCGTCCAAAGATCTAACTCAAAGATGGAGGATATAGGTACGAATTTGAAAGCATCTGTCCATTAAACAAAAAGATCCCTGCAATGATGAAGTTTTCAAAGATTTGAGTCTTCCCAGCAGCCCTTCTCCAATCTCTGGTGTATCCACACACAATCTGACCCTGTTCAAATGCGATAACATCATGGACACAACTTATATGTATCTTCTCTTCGGCTGCAGCAATGATTTACACACCTACTAGTGTTCAATCGTGCAGCACCCCATAATCAAGAATTAATGGGAATTCAAAAAAATCTCTCAACTTCCTTTCCAAATTGACCACTATGTTCTCCCTTCAAGTGCAAGAAACCCTAGAATGTAGGCAATGTTACCATAGAGGAGGAAAATGCAAGAATGAAAAGGGAGAACTTACATGTCTTGTCACACCGAAAGGCATATATCCATTCGAATTTATGTACACAAAATCGGAGGCTGGATGTCTTGTTAGGCCCTGCTTTTTTTGTCAGTTGTGCCATATCCAATCCCTGTCTTCCATGATAATGTATAACTCTTAGAAAAAGGGTAGAAATTTATGTTAAACAGAACAAATTCACAAACACATACACATACACATACTCACAAAAAATGAAAGATTTTAGAACTTATTGTTATGTAGAATTTTTCTTTTGTGTTGAACAATGCCACTTCAATTTTCTTTGCTTGGGCTAACAACATTTTCCTTCGCAAGTTATGTTGCAGGAGATAACTTGGGGTTGAAGCTAGGACAAGGTAAGATCAATATATCTTCAATTAAATATCTGAATGCTCATAAAGGATAAGTATTTTGAATCAATGCAAACCAAATCACTCCCCATTGCCTCAACAGATGATTAATTTTCTAAGCAGATCAGAAACGAGTTTATAATTTTGAATATCACCATATTCTTGAAATGAGAGGTCCTTTTTCTTCAATGCCTCAGTTCCGGATGTTGGCCCTTCTTTGCATAAACACATTGGGGGAACCAAATCGGGCTCCTCATTGAGGCTTTAAAAATAACTTGGATCAAATTTTCTCTTATAGTTCTTGACTGTTTCAAAATTCCTTGCAATTCTTTAATTAGAAGTTGATTTTGATTTCTCTCACTTGCAAGGTTTAGGTATTGTAATTGGAGTTGCTGTAATTTGGCAGGATGTAGTTATTCTGCTGCACTGCAAACAAAAACGTGTTTCTTCAAACGTCGTCTCCAAGAAACTCAGCCCTACTCAAATTCAGACCTAGAAGGAGTGGAGTAAATAATCTCATCCAAGTACTGAGCACCTGATAATCAAGAGTTTGTGTGGAATATATGCAATATATGTGAATATTTTCAGGCTCTATAAAACTCTATATAGTGTGTGCAACATAAGACAAGTGTTGGATTATGTCTTTTCGGATTCCTAATTACTAGAATTTGACTCGTCAGAATAATTCATGCTTCAATCTTTAAAGGGCAGTTGCAGCCCTTGAGAATTTCCAATAGTGTGTGAAGCATATGAGTTGACTTGAGTGATGGAAGACACCTTAAATGTGATGCCGACTCCCCTTCAGAAATAGTACACGCCGTCCAGAACCCGGTTTCCCTTCAACATATGGCAAAGAGACTGGATGGTTGAACAACATGAGGCCACCACCGTGACTAAATTTCATGACCTGTAAATAGTGCCTACCACTAGGTACACTACATCAGCTAAGCTGCCAGAAGCTATTTTTTTTTTAATTTTTCTGTTCCATTCCTATTAGATTTCAATGAGTTATATGAATATATGTATTTCAGAGCCAATTAGATGGTTTAATGTTATATTCTACTCTGTATTGCTAAAAGGAAAAACCGAAATTAGTTAAGCATACCACTTCTGGCTAAAGACTTGAGGGAATGTACATATTAAACAGAGCTATTGATAATAACGCTCATATTGTGTGTATATATTTCAGATTATAATGGCCCATTTAGATCTCCTTGTGTTTTGTCTTCTAGCATTGTCTTCTTCTTTCTGTTTCAACTGATAATCTTTCTAAGTTTTGGATTTTATGATATGGTTTAACGCCTCCTCCGACCAAAAATAATAGAAAAGAGAAACTATTAAAGGTTCTAGAATAATCTAACTCTCTGTATACAGTAGAACGACTCTTTCATTAAACATTAAAGAAATGAACTTTGCTTAGATAGTTTGGTATAATGCATTATAGTTTGGGTGAAAAATGAAGGGGTAATGACAACAATGTAGATCAAGAATTTTGGGTTCAGACTCGAATCTATAGACTGCTGGAATCTAGAGGAGGATGCAGGCTAGCACACCTCACTGGACAATCAAGTCAATATATCTTCATCTGCAAATAATGGTTACAACTGACTTTTCAATTGTCTCCCAGTCAAAGAATGAGGTGTGTGCGCCCCTTTTTCAGAACCCCACAGATTCTAGATCAACCAAATTTGGAATTTACTTTGGAAAATGAACCCCCTCTCTCACTCTCTTTTTACCACCTCAAAATCCTTTCTTTTGAAATTTGGTGAAAAAGAGAGAAAACCAAATCACTATTGAGCCTAGGACTATAAAAAAAAGATGAATCCACTTCCCAACATATCCTCTTCTCCATTTCACAAGCCATCAATTGCCTCCCTCATGCAATCATTCTAATAATTTAAATTCAAATCCCAGCAAAATCCCATGTAAAAATTTTCTATCTTTTCTGAGCCCTATATATATGTAATCATCACATGTAGAGATGGCAGTTTGCAGCGGCAACAAACCTCAAAAGATGGCGACTTTGCAGAAGTTCAAGCTCCTAGCTCTGCACTGCGGGGCGGCCCAAAGCCCAACGCGGAGCCCAAGAACGAGCCCGTTGATCCAGCTCCCTCGCCGGAAACCCAGCCTGCTGATGCTTCTTAGCCGGAGCGGGAGCCGGCGATCGACGAGACGACAGGACCAGCCGGTGCCTGTGCAGCCGCCGCCGGAGAGGAGGAACAGCCTGAAGGAGCTGTTTGTGTCGTCCCCGCCTTTTGAAGAGAGTGAGAAAATAGAGAAGCGGCGAGAGTTTGGGTTGGTAGTGGTAGCCGGTGGAGTTGGACCGGGTTCGCCGAGACCGGGGTGGACCGGTTTCCGGTACAAGTCGTTGTTGAGGAGGGCTTGGCGTCCTGTGTTGGTTACTATTCCTGAGTAAAAAAATTAAACTACGATATGTATAATGTAGAAGTTGTTTTTATCTGATGGTTTCCAACTTTCAGTGATTATTGGTCCAGAAATATTTTTGTTAACCACAATCCTTGTCTCAAAGTAAAATTTTCTTCTCGACATCTCGGCGGTGCTTTGGTTACGTTCGGTTTAATCATGTTCTTTGTGAAGCTAATTTCTTGACGGAAATCTTGGTCATGCTTGAGTGCTGGAGTCCTGCGGGAAGCTGGCCGTGATGTTAGGTTTGATCCTTGGTGTAGGCTACCCTAAATGCTTTGTCTTGTAATTTGTTTTTCTTCATGAGCAAAAATAAAAAATGAAAAATGAAATGTATTTGGATTTGTGCAGACTTTTTATTGTTATTAGGGATTCATAAATCATTTTTATTGTTATTAGGGTTCGAAGTATCACAATTGAAAAAAAAAAAAAAAATCACATTCAACAACTACAATGAACATGTTGGGTATCAAAAAAGGTTGATATCATAAAAGATTAGAGAAAAGACAAAAAATTAAGAGAGGGATGATGAAGGACAAACTTCTTCGTGCGTAGAGAGAATAACTTTGATAAACTTTTTTTTTTTTTTTTTGAAGAGGAAACTTTGATAGACTTTTTGAAATCTTTGGTCTGGAGGCTGGAAAATTATTGGAGTTTGGTATGTATAGTTAGCACTACAAAGTCCATGATTATCCATGATTTTCTAATTCCATAAGTATGAATGATATTTTGAATACCTCTGTATTTTTATTCATTTTTAAAAGTCCTAATTGAATACCCCTAGATTTTTGTGGAATCCATGAAGTCTTTAAAAATCTTAATTGAATACCTCAAGACTTTTATGGACTATTAAAAGTCTATATTGAATACACCTAGACTTTTAAATTCCATAGATTTCTTTAAAAGTTCCACTAATTCCATATACAATACACCCCCCGTAATGTCATGTAAGAATCAATGAAAATCCAAGTTTGTGTCATCCATGGAGCATTGTCTTTTTTTTTTTTTTTTGCTGAGATGCCTTGCAAAAGTTAAAGTGGCTTTGGAAGGTTGGACCAGAACCATGGATGCTGAGAAAGCACACTAATACATGTGCTAAAGTAACTCGTGTTTTCTTGGGGAAAAGGCAAAGGATATTAGGCATGCTTCTGCTTCGTCCACCACCAAAGCTCAAGCTTTGGCGTTTGATAAAAAGCACAACTCTCGAAAATTCTTATCTTGCAATAATGCCTCAATAATTCAATATATGAGAGGATGGCATTTATACTCCAAACATGGCAAAATCCCATACTCGAGCTTAAAATTTGTAACAAAAGATAATAGACTGCAAGCGTTCAAGTGAAACTCTTGATCATCAAATAAATGCTATAATTCTGTACTTTAACTTCAAAGAAGAGCTTGAAATAACTACTTGGATGCCTAATGAGATGATGTGCCATTTCTTCGGAAGGCAAATCATCTTTTTCTTTCTTCAAATGCAATTACATTTATCTACTGTATTTTAATTTCATTATTACAGGAAAAAATTTCTTTTAACCAAAATCTGAATTCAGAAAGGCACAACAAGTCGATCAGTGGCTTGCTGTTAGCTGCTCTTTGTTTCCAACAGGAATTGTACCCCCCTTACTTGATTGGCTTTGTAGTTGCCGCAAAGAAGTGTTATTATCATCTCCCACATTGCCTCTATCCCCCTGCTGAGGTTTGCCGTGGCCATCAGATTTTGGGGGGTCTTGCGAGTGCTCCTTTTCCGCAAGTACAACCCTTCGCAAGAACCTATCTATCATCTCGTAACTGGTAAACGTAATAACAGCAGAAGGTGTTGTTCTTATTAAATTTGTAGCACACCCGTTATAGAAACCAGGAAGGCCTTCCTTAAGGAACACCTTCTTAATACAATCAATAACCCCTGCATACTTCGGTGGAATATGTCTAGCCTGCCCTTGCTCTTGAAGCCTGGAACGTATGACCTGGAAATAATTTGAATTAGACAGGGCAACAAAGAAAAGAAAAGCATATGACAGAGAAAGAGAAAGAAACAGGATTCTCAACTAGTAACCGTCAAAGATATAATGCATTTTAATGAAGAAAATCTAGTTAAACATACCTCGTGAGGATAAGTTATTACAGAAGCGAATATTTTTGATATTGATGAGGCAATGGCAACTCTCCCAGGCTTTAACTTATCAACAGTTGTGTTATCTGAAAATTTAGTTTCATACAATCAACACTATATAGTAAAAAGAAAACACTGAAGATTCCTTTAATACAAACAGCAAAAAGTAAACATATCACATTACCTTCTTTTGCCATGAATGATTTTATCTTTTCATAAGCAGGAAACTGAATTGCAACATGACTTATACCAGCCAAAGAAGGTATGATCCCACTGTTCCAAACCACACACAACAAAAAGCATTTCATCAACTGAAACGACAAGGATAAAAGTTCCATCCACACTTTCATAATGTATGCAACTTGAGTGGGTCTCTTATAGTGATTTTGAAAAAATAAAAAATAAAATTGATTAGTAATTGATGAACACTAAAACACATACAAGATATTCTGTATCCACATGCTATATTAGTAAAATAAGAAAAATGACCTATATAAACCTCGCATCCCTTCCTCAGTTGCTATCCTTGTGAAAGCAGATCTCATGCTTTTGTATGGAACCACACCAGGCCTCATTCCTTGTGTCTAGATGAAGATAACCAAGAAAAATATATTAATGTCCAAAAGAGACGGGTCAAATTAATAAAACTAACCAGAGTGGAGTTCTTGAATTTCTAAAACCATGAAGAAGTTAATCCCAAGCTATCAATATCTAATCATATGGACGATAGTCAATAGCATAGTCAACATTAACCCCTAAAATTACTGGATGCCCACACATTCCTTGGAAATCTATAAGCACTGTAGGTCTATCTCTAGTGAACTGCATGGATCTTCAATTCAACAACTACCAAAGAAGATCTTGCTAGAAGAAGGCTAGAGAACCTAGCAAAAAGCACTGTCTTTGCAAGCAAAGCCCAATGTATGTGTGGTGTCAAACTAACAATCTTTTTTGAAAACCCTTTTCATGAATAATTTCCTTTCTTTTAACGCTTTATGTCAAGAGCATGATAGTTACACAGCTTTGTGAACCTTCAATAAAAAGCAATAGTATAGTTTCCACCAATATATATACTTTGTCCCAAAACCAGACCAACCAAAATGCTAGAAAAGTAGAAGGCCCTAATGAGTGGCTGGAAGTTGTGTGATAAGTTAGTAGGTGGATATTGAGAGAGTTTGTAGTAATAGATTTTGCTGCTTTCTATCACATAGTTCTATTCTTTTCATGTTCAATTTGAAAAATAAAAACATAAAATACCTATACCATACAGAGGCTAACAAAGTTCGGCTCAGAATGAAACAAAATAAAATAAAAATGTTACTTCAAAACAGAAAATTTTAAGTTGGACCATATTTAACTCATATGTCGTCGTATCCAAATCCCAGGAACCATGCTTCTATGGTACAAAATATATGCCTGCTTGGCCAATGCATCCATGTTAGACTGATATTAGATTAACTTTGATCCTCTGAAATCCCATCCATTTCAAGTTAAAAGGCCTGGTTTAGGTTCTTCAGTGAGACTGCAACACAACGAAGCATTTTCTATTGCTAACAGAAACAAACTCCAGAAACTAAATTTAACTGGAGCTACAAAGCCCTGAATACAGAACTCAGTTACATGCTTGCAAGGGCATGGCTGATCGGTGGACACAGACAACTCCATTAAGTTCTTACAATGAGTAACCATAGAATGAGCATGCAGCCTAGCGGAGATTATACAGAATCAGAGATGTCCTGATTACATATGTTCTAGTCATCACTTTTGAATGTATCAAAAACATAAGATCATTACTGATAGATTTTATATCCACACACACACACACAAATTCCGATTATTTCACTTCAAATGAATTACACGCATAAGAACAGAAAACTTACTTGCAGTCTTGTCTTCACAACCCACAATGGATTTGTTGAAATGGCTGTGGCAGCCCCAGCCCCAGCAGCAGCTATCATATTTTCACCAATTGAGAGTTCCCCACCATCCTCTGCATTATGACAATGTAGAATGTTTGAAACCAACTACTAAATAGTTTCCCGTGCTCATAACCAAACCAGTATTATGTACTAAATAAGAATTCATAGAAGTCCAAACAAAAATTAAAGTAAGCGAATCAAAACCAACCATGTATCTGGAGTAGACGTTTGAGTTGTTCATAAACTGTGAAATACACCTACATATGAAAAAGAGTACACAAGATATAAGAAAAACATGTGCATGTGACAGTGAAAATGATATAAAGTAAGACAATTTGTCCCCCATAAACAAGGCAACAAAAGCAAAACTCACTGCCCAATTCGGAAGTAGCGCAAGAATTGTTGGCGAGAGGCCACGATACATCCCCCTAATACCCTCCGTCTTCAATATGTTCTGTAGGCTCGTGACAATGATACTGCCTGAGTATAACAGTCATCCATCAGTATGACCCATTAACTACATATAAAGAGAAACTTGAAGTCTATCAATGCAATGTAATGAGCCAAAAGTAATACTTCCACAGTTCCACAG
Source organism: Rosa lucieae (assembly GCA_024704745.1). NCBI lineage: Eukaryota > Viridiplantae > Streptophyta > Magnoliopsida > Rosales > Rosaceae > Rosa > Rosa lucieae. The sequence goes on from CM045495.1 coordinate 55,547,625, forward strand.
TTCAAACAAGACATACTTTTCCTCAAATTTGCGGTAATAATTAAAGGACAGAAATTGAGACTATAGTTCTAAATAGTAAATACAATTCCAATGCATTAGGAAGTAAATCTGGGGCAGTTAAAAATCGAAACTTGCACCTAATTCAGTAACTTATTGAACCGGGAATTACCTCTTTGACCGGTAGGCATGCCGTGGACCTGTAACCTGGTCTTGATGACATCCAGAGGGCAGACGAACGTAGCCGCCATGGAACCTGAAAAGATCAAACTTTTTCAATCTCAAAACAATTCAGAAACGAAGAGAATTTGATTAAATTCCGAAATGCGCGGAAACCCTAGAAATTGAGGAGGAGCTGACCAGCAGAGGCGCCGGCAACGGCGTGGCAGATGACATCTCTGCCAGCCTGGTGGTCGGAATGGTGGGCCGCCTCGACGCCCATCTTGGAAATCCCTAAGCTGGGGTTCAAACCAAGGTGATTTTCATGGATAGTGTATCAGATAGAGATAGATAGATAGAGATGGGTGTGTGTATATATAGAGGTAGCTCGGGGCTTGGTGGAGTTGGGTGCGTTACATTTGAATTGAGGGAGTCAGGTGCAGTGTGTTTGGGGTTGGAGACTATGAATCAGAACACCTGACTCTCTCTGCCTGCGTCGTGTTTGAAGGGTTTGGGCGGTGAATAAAGACGAAGAGAGGAAGAAGCTCTGAATTGGAAATGGCCCAATTGGGGAATATCAGGAAAGGGCTACTTCCTTTCTCAGATGGTTTTACAGACTTTACTTGGCAAATTACTCCTCCTTTCTTTTTCTTCTTTTATTTTTTAGTCTCAATAAAATTTTTTTAAAAAATTGCTTGTAAAAATCATGCATTGAATAACTTATAAATGGATAGATCAGTATTAAAAATTTAGAAACCGAAAAAATATGTATTGAGCAACGAGTAAATGAATTGATTGGTTATAATTTATTTTTGATGTTTTGATCCGGACGAATAAACGAGGCGAAAAGAGAAATTGCATTTGTTACACTTTTTTCCTCTCTTATTACTTGGAGTTTTAGATGTTGGGACTGCTCCTTTAGGCAGGATTGATTTTGATTTGTTAGTTTTCATGATGTAAGCCAATAATTGGTTTCATCACGGAAACAAATTCTTGTGTTATAGTGACATTGGTTTGCTTGACAAAGACATGGTTTTAGGCTTGAATACCAATTTATGAAAAAAATTGAGACCTGTTTCAGAGAAACTGAAGAGTGAATTGGTAAGTCTTCTTCTCATATTGAGGGGGTTTATATAGGGTTACAAAGTAGTGTAAATTTGCCCTACATACATTAGTATATTGGCTACACAATTTCTCTACCTCTCAATGTGCATTTCATACAAACCACACATTTTCCACTTCTTAAGTGCATACTCCATGATATAGACATTTTACCTATTTACTACAACACTCCCCCTTGGATATATCATGTCAGTAGTATTGTCTTGGAGGTGCGCTTCTAATTTGCCTCGTTAAAAACCTTGCCAAGTAATAAAACCCTGTGGGAAAAACAACCTTGGTCGAAGGAGAAAAAGAGCACAACGCGCGTTGAGTGTGGAGTTTGTTTCAGGATAACATGGTGCTTCTCTTGTTGCCTCATTAAAAACCTTGCCGAGTAACAAAAACCCAGTGGGATAAAAATAACCTCGGTCGAAAGGGAAAAAGAGCACAACACACCCTTCACGCTTTTGAGACGAACATGTAGATATCTCCCCCTGATGTCTGTGCCTCCCCCTGATGACAACGATCATGGGAGTTCAGATAATTTCCGCAAGCCAATTCTTGCCACATGTTTCTCGAACGTGGATTTGGGCAATGACTTAGTGAACAAGTCTGCCACATTGTCCTCAGATCGAACCTGGTTCACCTTGATCTTGAGGAGCTTCTGTTGTTGCTGATTGTAGAAGAATTTGGGCGATATGTGCTTGGTGTTGTCGCCTTTGATGTAACCTTGCTTCATTTGTTCAATGCAAGCAGCATTATCTTCATAAATGCTCGTTGGCTCATCTGTGGTAGACTTCAAACCACAATTGCTTCGAACATGCGTAACTATGGATCGAAGCCATATACATTCACGAACTGCTTCGTGAAGAGCAATAATCTCTGCATGATTTGAAGAGGTAGCGACTAGGGTCTGCTTTGTAGACCTCCAAGATATCGCGGTTTTTCCCATGGTGAAAACATAACCAGTTTGGGAGCGACCTTTGTGTGGGTCAGAGAGGTACCCAGCATCAGCAAAACCTTCCAAAACACTTATATCGTTTTGGGATGGGGAGAGGGAACGCAATCCACCATGTGTGGCGTTCCTGACACTTGATGGGTCCGAATCCATCTTCTTTCTGTAGGGATAGAACAAGCCCATATCGATCGTACCACTTAGGTATCGAAAGATATCTTTAACACCAGTCCAATGGCGTCGTGTTGGCGCAGAGCTATATCTAGCTAGCAAGTTCACAGCGAATGAGATGTCTGGTCTCGTGCATTGTGCTAAGTACAATAATGCACCTATTGCACTTAGGTAGGGCACTTCTGCCTCTAGCACTTCTTCATCGTCATCTTTTGGACGAAATGGATCCTTCTTTGGATCAAGACTACGGACGACCATTGGGGTGCTTGAAGGCTTAATTTTGTCAGTGTTGAAACGCCTAAGCATCTTTTGGGTATAAGCTGATTGATGAATCAGGATACCATCTCTACGGTGCTCAAGTTCTAAACCGAGGCAAAACCGTGTTTTCCCAAGATCTTTCATCTCAAACTCGGATTTCAAGTGTTCAGCGGTTTCCCTTAACTCTTTAAGGGTGCCAATTATGTTCATGTCATCGACATAAACCGCTACTATTGAAAATCCGGAACTTGTCCTTTTTATGAACACACATGGGCATAGTTCGTTATTGACATATCCCTTACCAATCAAGTAGTCACTTAGACGGTTATACCACATCCGTCCGGATTGTTTTAATCCATATAGTGAGCGTTTCAATCTAATTGCAAACGCGCTCCGTGGATTAGAGCCACTTGATTTGGGTAGTTGAATTCCATCTGGAATATTCATGTATATCTCCGTATCTAGATCCCCATATAGATATGCAGTAACCACATCCATAAGCTGCATGTTCAGTTTTTCGGAAACTACCAAACTGACAAGGTAGCGGAACGTAATAACGTCCATTACGGGAGAGTAGGTCTCCTCGTAGTCGATTCCAGGGCGTTGTGAGAAGCCTTGCGCCACGAGACGAGCTTTGTATCTTACAATCTCGTTTTTCTCATTACGCTTTCTAACGAATACCCATTTGTGACCAACTGGTTTGGTGTTGGGTGGTATTGGTACAATTTTGCCAAATACCTTTCTTTTCGTTAGAGAATCAAGTTCTGCCTGGATCGCATCTTTCCATTTTGGCCAATCAGCTCTACGTTGACATTCATCAACGGAGCGTGGTTCGATGTCATCGGTCTCAATAATCTCACGCGCCACTGAATACGCGAATACATCATCAATGATGATGGAGTTTCTTTCCCACGTCCCATGTACACTAGTGTAATTTACAGAGATCTCTATGTTCTCATGGATAGGTTCTGACTGAGGCGTCCCCCAATGATGTCTCTTGGACATAACCATAATCCGGAACATTCTCATGGGACGGATTTTGAGTATCGATGATCAAAGGATTTATTTGTGCCTCATTCGCTCTTTTTCTAGGGCGAGTATCCTTCGAACCAATCGGTCTACCGCGCTTCCTTGCGGGACCTGCAGCCATAGATGCCACATTATTGCCATGTTGAGCAATGGTGCCATCTCCTGGCGTTATAGGAGTGGCGTTATGTCCATTATTCGGGACATCAATCCTTGCAGGCACGTTTGCAGCAGGTATGTGTGATCTCGTCACTTTAGCAACATCAGAAAACGCATCAGGCAGAGTGTCTGCTACGTTCTGGAGCTCGATTATTCTTCGCACTTCAAGTTCGGACTGTGCGGTATGGGGATCGAGATGAGACATAGTGGGGACAGACCACGACAATTCCTGTCGTTCCTGTTGAACATTTGTGTTCTTATCTCCCCCTAATGATGGGAAGACTGTCTCATCAAAGTGACAATCCGCAAATCTAGCGGTAAAGAGATCGCCTGTCAAGGGTTCAAGGTAGCGGACGATAGTTGGAGATTCATATCCAACATAAATGCTCATTCGTCGTTGTGGACCCATCTTAGTACGCTGTGGCGGCGTAATAGGCACATAAATAGTACACCCAAAAATGCGTAAGTGCGAGATATCAGGCTCGTACCCAGTCACTAGCTGTAACGCAGAGTAAGATTGGGTTGTAGTGGGTCGTAGACGAATTAGCGTCGCTGCATGCAATATTGCATATCCCCAAGCAGAAACAGGAAGATTAGTGTGCATTACTAATGTCCGTGCTATCATTTGTAGTCTTTTGATAGCGGCTTCTGCGAGACCATTTTGGGTATGAACATGGGGAACTGGATGTTCTACATCAATCCCCAGTGACATGCAATAGTCATCGAATGTTTTCGATGTAAACTCCCCAGCATTATCAAGTCGAATTGACTTAATTGGATGGTCAGGGTAGTGAGCCCGTAGACGGATAATCTGGGCGAGGAGTTTAGCATAAGCAGCATTTCGAGTGGACAACAGCGCGACATGTGACCAGCGTGTCGACGCATCAACCAATACCATAAAGTATTTGAAAGGTCCGCATGATGGTTGAATTGGTCCACAGATATCCCCTTGGATTCTCTGTAAGAACGGAATGAGTATTTTAGGATCCTTTGCGTAGGACGGTCTCGGTCCTAATTTCCCGAAGGAACAGGCTTTGCAAAATGAGCGAGGGGCCTTAGAAGCAACCAATGAGGATTTTGGTTGGGCCTGAGCGTCTGTAGCGCTATTAGAAGCAAAATGTGTCACTACATCTCCTTCTATGGCATTGTAGCCATTGGGAGGAACAATCATGGCGTTATGCTCATGGTTGGTGTCATTACATGGGACTTGGGCAGCCTTATGGCGCCCCAAGACGGCTGCAGCACCAGATGCTGCAATTGTTGCGGTCTTGTTAAGTCCAGGAATCAATTCTCGATTCTTGCTTCTTCTCACTCTGAAGAATGGATGTCCGTGTGAAGTCTTTAGTATACGGAGCATCATATCACGACCAGGGTGCCCTAGTCGGTCATGCCAAAGCCAATATGTGTCAGAATCCAAGAGATCTTCTCTTATGACATTATTGGATTCAATTGGTCGAATTGTAGTGACATAAAGTCCACTAGATTGACACATAAGTTTCTCTAAGATGCGCTTTCGTCCGCAATCATTAGAGGTAATGCAAAGGAACTCTTTTCCGTTCTCAGTATGCGTTTCCGCATGGAATCCGTTGGCTCTTAAATCTTTAAAACTCAATAAGGTTCGATTTGCCTTAGGAGCATAGAGAGCTTCAGTGACTTTAATCAAGGTGCCATTTGGCAATAGGAATTGGGCCATTCCATGTCCTTGAACTAAACCTGATGGCCCAGCCATCGTAGTCACAGTGGAATATGTAGGCAACATCTCCAAGAATAATTGCCTATGTCGTAGAATGGTGTGCGTAGTCGCACTATCTGCGAGACATTGTAGTTCATCCATTCCTTAAGAGAAAAGCTCGTAATTAAAAGGGAGTCATAAAGGAAAGAACTCAACTTTTATTAATAAGCCAAACGGAATTACATCATCATTTATTTCATCAAAGAAAGCGTAATCCAATAAACTTAGTTAATGCAAAGCAATGGTAGTTGTCTAACTTCTTTCGGTAATTCCAATGCAAAGGTGACCAGGTGAGTAGAGAGATGTTGGTGGAGCAAAGGCTCGCTTAAGTACCAATTATCTCAAAACCTTCCTAGACATCACAATCACATTGAGTACGCCTACTTTTGAAGAAAGATTAATCCCATTGGCATCTACTATAGGATAATGTGGCGATTGCCTACATCTCTTGGAAAATGAGAAGACTTAATCAAAATCGCCAGTTTCTGGGTTTTGATTTTTGTCGTCTTCCACCCTTAGATCGAGATTGCCATCTTGATCTTCTTGTTCCATGTAATTTGCCTCCCTTGCTTCACGATACATTTTGTACGCGTTTGCAACATTCTGGGATGCTTTACATGCCCTTGCCCAATGTCCAGGTAGTCCACATCGGAGACAAGCATCATTATGGTCAGGTTCCCTTGATCGAGGTGCTTTAGGAGCACTTTGAAAACGGTTGTTTCCATTGGTGGTGTTACCACCATAACCGGAGGCTTGGCCTCGCTCTCTCTTCACACGTTTACCTCCACGGTTCCGTGCACGCCTATCTTGGCGGTTTCCTTCCTCTTTAGGGCGAGAATATGGACCTGAACGTCCATAATTATCCCTTCTTTTAGGGTTTCGCTCCTTGCGTCCTCCCTTGGAGGTGCGACTATAATTAGACTCCGGAATTGACTTGGTTCCCACGGGTCTAGAGTTATAGTTCTTCACAAGTATGTTGTCGTGCTTTTCAGCTACGTTCATGACACCAATTAGCTCATGAAATCTTGTGATGGTCTAGCATTGATATCAATTCGATAGTTTTTAGCTATCATTAATGCAGAGACAGGGAAGGTAGAGAGAGTTTTCTCGATCAACATCGTATCAGTGATTTGATGTCCACAGAATTCCATCATAGACTTGATACGAAGTGCTTCCGAATTGTAGTCAAGAACTGCTTGAAATCACAGAAGCGGAGGCTTTGCCACCTCTCTTCTAAGTCGGGAAGCAGGGAATCACGGACGTTGCCAAAACGCTGCTCGAGTTCTACCCATAGCTTTCTTGGGTCTTCCTCATTGAGGTACTCATTTTGGAGCGCGTCATTCATGTGCCTTGTCATGAGAATGATGGCTTTTGCTTCATTAGCCTCTCTCTTTGCTCTATTTGCTTCAAAAGCAAGAGCTTGTTGAGGAGTAAGCACGTCCTGACTTGGCTCTTGGATCGTACTCAGGATCCCATCAGCCTTAAGATGCTGGCGCATATCACGGACCCACCTGTGGTATCCTGCGCCTGTTGTCCCTAGTGGGTTGAAGCTCAACTTGTTCAGGTTACTCATCCTGAAGAACAACAAGAAAATAGGGTTAGTTTCGGAGCGAAAAAGGCTACCACGAAAAACTATAAACTTTCTGAGCGTAATCGCTTTCAAGAAATTAGGGATTTTCTGAGCGTAGTCGCTTCCAAGAAAATCTTGATTCCAAGAGGGGTTTTGGATTAAATCGAAACAATGATGTATGTGGTCGATTGTTTTCTTCTCAACAAATTCTAAGTTTGGAGGACTCTACAAGCTCCAAGCTTGGAGTGAGCACGAACCCCCACAGTTCGGCCTTTTTTTGGTCTCCCCTATGAAGAAGAAAGGGGGGTAGAATAAGGGATGTTGGAAGTCCCCGTGAAAAGAAGAGAAAAGTAATAAAAACTTCAAAAACGGGAACTTTTAGAAAAGTTTACCTTTAGAATTGACCGGAAAAAGTGTCCGGAAAGTCGCCGGAAAAGTGTCTTGAAAATCGCCGGAAAAGTGTCCGGAAAGTCGCCGGAAAAGTGTCTTGAAAATCGCCGGAAAAGTGTCCGGAAAGTCGCCGGAAAAGTTGCCGAAAAGTGGCCGGAAAAGTTGCCGGAAAAGTGGCCGGAAATGTTGCCGGAAAAGTGGCCGGAAAATTTGCCGGAAAAGTGGCCGGAAAATGGCTCGGCAGATCTGCCGGCAGATGCTCGGCAGGTGCTCGGCAGGCTGTCGGCAGGTGCTCGGCAGGGGGGCTCGGCAGCTGTCGGCAGGTGCTCGGCAGGGGGGCTCGGCAGCTGTCGGCAGGTGCTCGGCAGGGGGTCTGCAGGGCTCTCGGCAGCTGCTCGGCAGGTCTCGGCAGGTGGTGTGCAGGGCTCTCGGCAGGTGCTCGGCAGGTCTCGGCAGGTGATGTGCAGGGCTCTCGGCAGCTGCTCGGCAGGTGGTGTGCGGGGCTCTCGGCAGCTGCTCGGCAGCGGTTCGGCAGCGGTTCAGGAATTCCAGAGGCCGGTTCAGGCTGTTTTTGGCCGGTTTTGGAGGTTCTGAGACCGGTTCTGAGCTTCTGGGATCGAGGGCTTTGATATGTGATAGGATTTGGGGGTTTCTTGTAAGGTTGGTAAAATGACCTAGTTCGGATCATGAACTTTCACTACTCTAATCGATTTCGATTCTAATTCTAGAGCAATTTCGTGCTGATAACGTGTTTCAGAGAAACTGAAGAGTGAATTGGTAAGTCTTCTTCTCATATTGAGGGGGTTTATATAGGGTTACAAAGTAGTGTAAATTTGCCCTACATACATTAGTATATTGGCTACACAATTTCTCTACCTCTCAATGTGCATTTCATACAAACCACACATTTTCCACTTCTTAAGTGCATACTCCATGATATAGACATTTTACCTATTTACTACAACAAGACCTAAATTTTAGGTGAGTCTTCAATGTCATTGTTTGTTCCTTTTTAATAATAGATTCTTTGCAGCCACCAAAGTCGTTGTTCTTTCTCTGACCACAGAAAATAAATGGACCTTTCCTAGTAAAATTTGGGCCACCTGCCTGAAACTTGTTTATGCTTTCAAGGCCCAAAGTTCTTAAACTTGGTAGGCTGCCTCATCAACTGTCTTCTGGCCTATTGGTGGTTTGCACCAATACAATCACGACATTTCGGTAGAATTATGTGAAGTTGATCGACAACAACAAAGCTTTGCATGTATGCCAATAATATTAGTAGCACGGGTACACGGCGGTCCTGAACTATACAATAAATTATCAAAACTTTGTGAGATCTCCTCATTGTGCCCTTCTAGGTTCTCCCTTACACGAGTACAACTTATATATATTTATCATACATTATTTATAGTTCGTGTAAGATCAATGCTGAGGTTGTGATGAAGAGAAGACTCACAAGTTTTTGGTATTGGGTTGGGCTTGGATAAGATCAGATATAGGCTTGGGGGACTGAAAAAGAGAGGGTCAAAAATTTGGGCTGGGCTGAAGTAGCAAACAAAAAGTAAAACAAATAAGGAGATCTCTAGTCTGTACTATTCAGCAGGATAATGAATCTTGATTGCCGGGCCCAATAAGTGGTTAGCTGTCCGATGAAAGTGGCGGGTGGGCCAAACACTCCACGTGTTGCAGGACCCGTTATCCCAGCTCAAAAGTCAAAGTGTTTTTTTTCCTAATTTCCTTGCCTTGAAAGTTCATAGCTGAAAGCTAGAAAAGGAATAGACAATAATATGTGAATGTGATGATGGATCCAAGGACCAAGGCATCTGATTTGTACGGGGATTATTACTGAATTCTCAGAAATCTCAATTTGGTCAGAAGTTGTTGAACATGTACTCACTAAGGATGCTAATTTTTGTTTTTGTTTTTGGAAATGCTATTAATGCTAAGTTAGAACATGTGATATAATTACGTGTCTTTATTCTACGAGAATGTCTTGTGTTAGGTTGACTGATTACTGAACTAATTTTGCCTACTACTTATTTTTTTAAACAAAATAGATGATCTAATCACCATTAGAGAGTGTCATTAAATAATGAAAAGAAAAAAAGTGTAATCAAATTAAATCGGACAATAATCTTTGCTGCTAAAAAGTACGTGCGGAGATTGTCTTAGTTTTTGTTTAAATTAAGGAACTGGCATCGCACATTTTATATAATTTGAATTGAAAATAACATTTGCCATTTCAATAATTTCATCCGAAAAGACCGTGTGAGTTTTTTTTTTTTTTTTGAAATGAGATGTCGTCTAAGTTTTGTTTAACTTAAATTGATAAAAACTTTGGAGATGTTATGGCGAGATAGAAGAAGTTTATATATCCATCAATATGATATCCTTGGTCGACTCCCATGAAGATGTAAAAACACGAACTTGGGGGTGTTGATGAGAATGAGTTGACATAAGGCAGACAGAACACATGATAACGAGTTGCCATTTTGCTGTTATCTTTGCTCAATTTCCATGCAGATCCTCCGTCCTATTAAATCTTCCACCAGACTATTCTTCTTCCAACTACAAACTTCCCCATCTGCACTTAACTCTGTGTGGACGAATTGAATGGCACTTCCATTATCATCACAATTTGCTAATGTCGTAATCCATAACATCCCCAGACAGAGCCGCTTTCATATTCATACTGATATTGATCCATATATATTCCGCATTCTAAATATCTTGGCAGCTAGCTAGAGGAATAAAGCAAACCCTAAAAAAATGATACCAAATCACTGACATATATATCTTACATGAGATTTGCTTTCCTGGGGAGTAGTTTAATTCCTTGAGCTTGCTGCAACACATGCAGGGTTTCAGCTTTGTTCATCCCAGACAAATATATATATATTTGACAGTAAGACCAGCTATCTAGCTAGCTATCTGCGGGCAATGGGGATCGAGTTTGGTTGCTGGACGAAGGATTTTCTATAATGGTCTAGAGCACTGATGCTATCCGTTCGAGTTCAGTCCGATTATCGATCAGCTCGATATACTTCTATACTCGAGTCTAAGGGTTTGTATGGGAGGAACATTATCATTTTTTGCAGAGCATTTTCTATCTCGGTTTGGTTTTGATCCAAACCTATCCGTTTTTCTCACTAAAAATCTTGGAGCCAACGTTAACACTAATTATATGGGACATAGGATACCCGGCCAGTCACCCATTTTTATAATTGGGATTTGTGGAATAGCCCCATGAGGGCTACAACCCCCTGCCCGCCTTGCTTATAGTATTTTGGGCAACTTCATTATTACACAACCACATGCTGTTGCACCTAATCACTCAATTAACTATCACTTTATCTGAGAGATTAATCAACAAACGCTCAGTCTCAGATAATTAGGACAAATCTAATTAACAAGTGAAACTACGTAAGGACACTGGTACACATATCCATTTTATTTCTATTTCATTGTTTTTGTGCTTACATTGTATAAGTAGGAGGGACAAAACTTTTCCATGGAAGATCAAGAAAAGCCAATAATGATCAGCCCCATTGATAACAATTAAAATTTTAGTTTGAAGACCAAAACGCTAACATCAAAAGCAAAATATGCTACTTTGATCAAACCAACTACCAAGGTGGGGGTACTGGTCGTCCCGTTGTGAATTAGTGGTCAAACTAATCCGACCATAATATTTCGATATCTAATTTCTCACGTAGCATACCGATAACTTATTGAGAGTGTGTTGATCAAAGCAGTTGGTCGACTCGACATTGTATGATGTAGGGCTTAGATATGATAGTGGTTTCATGATATGAGTCTTCATGTCATCTCTATTAGAATTTCTTAAAACCACAATTGTGCAAATAATATTAATTGACTCGGTTAAAAACTCAATACTCAATACAACTCAATGACGAATCGTTCGGGTCGGAATGATCAATCAATCAATCAATCGACTAAAACCGATGACTTGATTATTTCCAACCCCTAGTCCCGAACCATTTCACTTCTCATCGGCCAAAAATGAGAAACTACACCATATAACAACACCAAAAAAGTCAAACAGTTGTTAAAAGGAATAGGGGCAACTAATCCTGATAATGAACCGAAAAGGAAAGATAGAGCGTATTGCGCCACAGGATAAGAGATGGTGGTCCTATAAGCATCACCGTCAGTATTGACTGGGGGGGTGTGTGGGGACCACCGAAAGCCCCCACACAGCAGGAGAAAAGCAAGCCTACAGTCGCAGCACTAGGATTCAACCCAGAACATAGAACGTGCGCACTGTGCCGCGTGTCCACATCATTGGCCCTCACAGAAACACATGCACGATTGCCAGGAACGTGTCAGCTTTTCGCCACAAAGTTTTTGAATCCCGGTCAGATGCCACTTGGCAGCCCTGCACTCCACTGCACCGGAACCTCTCCCGTGAGCTTGCTTCAGCTTCAGGGTCTTCAGCTCGCATTTCTTTGGGGTTGCTAATATTAACAAACACAAAAATCAATTTGGCGAAGGAAAAAAATTAAATAGATTGCATGAAAAGCTTGGGATTTTGCTTTAATATAACAATCAGAAAAAAGAAGAAGGGAAAAGTGAGTCGTGGTAATTAAGAAAGCCCTTAATCATTTCTAAATTCTAAAAAATAACTAAAATAAATTTGAATTTGATATTTGTAGAAATAGAGTGTTTGAGGAGATATACTCATAGTGTTATTTTAGGTGCAATTACTTTTATTTAGATTTCGTATAAAGTGATTTAGAGTTGATAAGTTAGTGTAATGAAATAATTCAGTTCTATTGGTACATACATAACAAAAATTCTAAATATATAACCTCAAACAAAGCAAAACTCAAAAGAAATATTCACTATGAAAAGAACAACTTTTTAATCTAAAAGCTATCTTAAAATTTCAAATGTGACGATTTTAAAATTTAGAAAAATTGCCGAGATTTAATTTATTGAATAATATTTTTCTTTACAAATAAATTTTCATGTTCAAATTTTAATAATCGCGCAGAGAATGTCAAAACTCAAAACCATAATAAAAACAAAGAGGCCATAATAGAAGAAAAAGAAATCGATCAATAATAATCTCCGGGAAACTCTCCTACAAGATCTGTTAGGTAAACAAACAAACAGACAGACGATGCTGTTTCTTAGAGCTCAATAAATCAAATCCCGCTGTAACTTTCGTTCCCGAAAAAGAAAAAAAAGAAAAAAAAAGGGTAAAGCTTTAGACTTTGGAGAAACCGACTTTTAGCAGCAGCAGAATGTGGGTTTATGTATGGATGCACTGCTTTGTTGTCAGCCAAACCCACTTTTCTCTTTTTCCTTCGCACTAAAAAGATAGCTTTTCCAGTTTCCACACCCAACAAAAAAAAAAAAAAAAAACAATCTCTGGGTCTGAGATTTGTTTTGTATTCTTTTTCTTTCTAAATTGTGGTCTGTCTGGTGGAGGAAAATGTTGTGAAGCTGACTCGAGAAGAATTCAAAGGCTGGTGTTTAAGTATTAAAAGATTGAAGATTTGGGTTTTGATTAATGGGTTTTACAGTTCATACCTGGTCACGAAAACGCGTTTCGTCTCCGACCTGATTTCTTTATCTGCTTTTCTTAGTGTTCTTCTTCATCTTCTTCTGCTGTGTTTGCTTGTTACTGTCGCAATCGGATCTGCGCTTGGCTTTCACACTCAGACATTCTCTCTGGTATTCCACATTTTCTTTTCTCTCTCTTTTCCTCTTGTTTTCGAATCTTTGTTCTTCTCCTTGGTTACTCCGAACAAAACAAAATTCGGAATTTTTGTCATCTGGGTGAGCTGAAACACAGGTTTAACGTTGACATCTTTCATTTCATTTTGTAAAGTTGGAATCTTTTTGGGAACAAGTAATGGAATATTAACATCTATGCTGGGTTGGCGTTTTTATTTTTCTTCCATTTAGTTTTGTTAGCTACGGAGTTGTTGATTGATCGACTTTGTCTTTGTTGTTCAGTTTTGTAATTGTTTTTGTGATTGATATGTGCAGATCAGCTGGAGTACCAAAACTTATGTTGAATGCTATTAGTGTTATTATAGTGTTGGGATCTGTTTAGCATTAGTATGCTTTTGAGGTATAGTTAGATAATTTGAAGGTCCTGGGCCTCTGGAAAGATAGTGGTGTGGTACTTATGGGGTCTACAGAAGGGAGGCGTAATCATCATAATCTGGTGCCTCTTGCTGCATTGATCAGCAGAGAGATGAAGAATGAGAAGATGGAAAAACCGACTGTCAGATACGGGCATGCGGCTCAATCCAGGAAAGGGGAGGATTATTTTCTGATCAAGACTGATGGTCAGCGAGTGCCTGGAAATTCTTCATCAACATTTTCTGCATTTGCGGTAATCATGAGTCACTCTTATATGTCCATACAGAATCATACTCTCACAGCTCAGCTTTTATATGGGTGAACCATGAGGCATGCCCAAGTTTGTCAAGTTGTTCACTGTAAATGTTCTGTATGGATTTTTAGTGGTTTGATACTTTCCAACATAGATCGTACAATATATTCCAATATAAACATTTTGAGGGTGAAGCAGTGTGGTTAAAGCAATTTTCTTTATTGCCAGATCTTTGACGGGCACAATGGAAATGCAGCAGCCATATATACAAGGGAGAACTTGTTAAATCATGTGATGGGTGCTATTCCCAGGGGGCTAGGAAGGGAGGAGTGGCTCCAAGCCTTACCTCGGGCCTTGGTTGCAGGGTTTGTGAAGGCTGATAAGGATTTCCAAAGTAGAGGCATGTAACTTGCAAATTCTTTAGGCCTATCTTCTCCTTGTTTTATGTCATACCTCATAATTTTCATGCACTAAAGGAAGACGACTTATTGTTTTATACTCATATTCTCCAGGAGAAACTTCTGGAACAACAGCTACTGTTGTAATAGTTGATGGATGGACTGTGACAGTAGCATCAGTAGGAGACTCCCGTTGTATCTTAGATACTCAGGGTGGTGCGGTTTCCATTTTAACTGTTGATCATAGACTTGAAGAAAATGTGGAAGAGTACGTATTAACTATATATAGAATCAGATTCCTGTACCCTGGATTTTGTAATGGTTAGTCATGAATAATTGTGCTGTAATTGCAGGAGGGAGCGTGTTGCTGCAAGTGGCGGGGAAGTAGGGAGGTTGAGCATTGTTGGTGGTGCGGAGGTGAGGGCTCTTAAACCTTGTTTTTACTGAAAAAAGAATTAAGATACCTCTTCAAATAACAAATAATGATTCTTATCTATCGTTGTTTCATATGCTGTTTAATATTTGCAGATTGGTCCTCTTCGTTGTTGGCCAGGAGGTTTATGCCTGTCTAGGTCAATTGGAGACATGGATGTTGGGGAGTTCATAGTTCCAATACCATATGTGAAACAAGTCAAGGTATCTGTTGCCTTGCTGAGCTAAAACATAGATTTGTTTCAATTCAATCCCATGACAGGTCTTCTGTTAACATGAAAGCTGATATTGTTTATTGGTATTAAAGCTATCAAATAGAGGAGGGAGGCTCATAATTGCTTCTGATGGCATCTGGGATGCCCTATCCTCAGAAGAGGCAGCAAAATCTTGCCGTGGGTTACCCGCTGAACTTGCTGCTAGACAAGTAGTGAAGGTACTTTGAAATTTTGAATTATCACTTGCGCCTTTTCTTTCAGTTTGCGTATATAATAAAACCCAAGGAGTCTTTCCTATTGCATTTGATTTGAATTGTTGTGTAGGAGGCTTTAAGGTCAAGGGGTTTAAAGGATGATACAACCTGTATAGTTGTTGACATAATCCCTCCTGATAACTCGGTACAGCCTACAACTCCCCCAAAAAAGCAGAACAAGCTGAGGGCCCTGTTGTTCAGGAAGAAGTCACGTGATTCTGCTCACAAACTATCCAAGAAGCTATCAGCTGTGGGTATCGTGGAAGAACTATTTGAAGAAGGCTCTGCCATGCTTGCTGAAAGGTTAGTTGATTTTCTCCAGGAAGAGTATTCGCAGTTATCCTTTCAACTTCAAAAGCAAGTTTTCAGCAGTGTCATAATTTTGAGTAGGAAGTTCTATTTGTTGCTTGGCTTCTCCGAAAAGTGATTTTCTGGTGCGAAGTTTCCTATTGTGTATTTCAGTTATATCTGAAACTGATGATTATATGATTGTGTTGCAGGCTGGGCAATGATGAGTGCACGGCACAATCAACAACATCTGGGCTGTTTATGTGTGCTGTATGCCAAGTTGACCTTGCCCCGAGTGAGGGCATATCTGTTCATGCTGGTTCCATCTTCTCCATGAGTTCAAAGCCTTGGCAAGGGCCTTTCCTCTGTTCTGATTGTCGTAATAAGAAGGATGCCATGGAAGGAAAACGCCCTAGCGGAGTAAGAGTAGTGTAACTTCTTTATTGTTCATCCCTATTCTTTAAACCCTTCATTCAATTTTTTGTAACCCATTTTCTTAGGCCAGGCATTGTTTGAATCTTTCTCTAGTGATGGATGAAATGTATATGTAAATTTGATAAATAATGTAAGATGAGTCTTAGGAATTGAGGAAGATTGGTACTTAAAAGAAACCCCACCTATTTCTATATCCATGTGTTGTGTTGTCTTGAAGGTCATCCTTATTTAAGTGTTAATTGTTCTTTAGTGTATACGTAACCTCCCTGTGAACATACTCAAATCTTGGTGAACCTGTTTTTGGTTATCATTCAAGTCGTGAATATTAGCTTGGGGAGTAAACCAAACACAAAGCGCAGCCGAGTCAAATTCTCGTGTTGAGAGGCAGTGAGATGTCTGTCTACAAGGTCATCTGTATTGAAATTATAATTGGTTCGTTGTGACCACGTAACCACCCTGTGAGCATGGTCTGATTTTAGTGGAAGCTGTTTAGGGTGTCTAGGTTTTAGGCAGCCTCGCATATGCCTAGTCCACCACCAGAGTGTTCAATCTTTGAGGTCCCCGTTCTTCCTGATTCAACAACTTCAATGCAGCATTGGACTTTCTATGAGTTTTTGGTCGAAAGAAATTGTTGAGGTTATGACAATAATGTAGTAACTGTAGTTCATGAATCTCAAGTACACTTGAGAATGAAATCTAGATATTTATGCAGGCTAGCCAATCTCAATGGAGAATAGTCTATATATCTTTGTTTGAAGAGTCAAAACCTCAAGTCTCTCTAGTGCTGCTCAATGGTGAACATGAGAAGGAAACTACCTTATCCAATCGAAAGTTCCAAGACTTACATTTCCAATTTCCAAGTCTACTAGCTAGCATATTACCAAATTTTCCACGTAACGTCCCTGTGAGCATATGCTCATCCAAGAACTGGATTAGCTTGGGGACCCTTCAATTTGTCACCACCCAAGCGCAAAGACTTCAAAGCCTTGCGCATCCAGTACTCTCCGAGTCAATAGCGTGTTGAGAGGCAGAGAGATATTAAAGATGGGGGAGGGGAGTAAATAAGAAGTTATTGTTTTTGTTCAGTTGTTGTTTGTGGGGAGAGAATGGGAGCAAATAGTCGTCCTGTTGTGTTTACTCTCTCTCTGCTCTCACTCGTCTTGTTATTCTAATACACTCTGCTGAGGAAAAAGAAGCCAAACTACTTGTCCAGTCTTCTTCTGTAATGGTGATAGTCTTCTTCTGAGGAAGTAGGTGTTTTTCTTTTAGTGATATATAGTTTGTTCTAGGATCGATCAGCCGGAAGTTCTTGGATGGCTACCGTGGCTGTGTTTATTTTCTGTGTCTTCACTCATCTTCTGCTTCTTTACTCCGCTGAGAGTTGTCCACCCTTCTTCTGTAACAAGAGAGTGGGTCCTATCTCCTTCCCCTTTAAAAACACAACACAGAGTCGTCCTGAATGCGGATTGTTCACTGTCAACTGTTCTGACAGCCTTAATCCGAAGATCCAACTCAAAGATGGAGGATACTGGTTTCAACTGGAAAGCATGAATGGATCAGGTTCCGTTTTTATCAATGACGGCCGGCTTCAGGAGCGCATAGAGCGCTTAAAAGGAGATACATGTGATGATGATGTTTTCAATGATTTAAGTCTTCCAGGCCGTACCAACTTCTATACAAACAGCCTTACCCTGTTCAAATGCAACAACACCCAGGAGAAATCTCCTTACAAGGATCTTAACTATGCCTGCAGGAGTGTAAATCATATTTACTATACTGTATCAAATGATAGCTTTTCTTTTGGTCAGATATCAAATGATAGTTTAGAGTGCCCACCCATTCAGATTCCCATACATCCATATTCCCGTCCCAATGTCTATAGCCCTTCTGCATTGACTGCCAAATTCTCCCTTCACGTGCCTTTTACCAAAGAATGTGATCCGGATGAGGAAGGCAAATGTGCCAAAGCAGGTAAATGCATCCAAAATTTGTGTTTGTACTATTTGTGTTTTCATCCGGTAGAGATATTGATAGATTCAGTTGCCTTGTTGCGGAGGACCTTCACCTTGGAGGTGATCATGAAGATTGAAACCATGTATTTTTCTTTCAACATGAATCTGGTTGAGCTGAGGTGTAAAAGGTGTACCGGATCGAAAGACCCGAACACCCTATAATCCCCTTTCAGTTTTTTTTCTTTCATTTTATCCCCATTTACGGTATCGTTTTTCACTTTTGCTAATTTTCTCAATTGTCCACGATCCTCTCTACTCTAGCTTCGAATAACAGAACCCTAGATTTCCAGATTTCAAATTCAATCGAATCAATCCCTTAGTCGAACACTCATACCCAGCCTTCAATCCCATTCAAATGATTCAATCCCCTTCCAGATTTCAAATTCAATCCCTTAGTCCAACATTCGAACCCAGCCTTCAAGTCTCTTCGTCCTCCTCCGCCGCCGCTGCAAGTCTCTTCCAAGCAATCCAAATCTCCGAGTAAGATAGCCGCCGCAAGTTCAAGTCTCCGAGCCGCGACCTTTCTTCTCTTTTCCCAGCGATCCAAATCTCTTCTCCCTTTGGTTTTTCAAAGCCAAAGATCTTTCTCTCTCTATGTTTCAAAGCCAAAGATATTTTTTATTCTATTTATTTACAGGACGGGTTGGGCAAGAAAGCCCTAAAACCGGCCCGAAAATTTCGGGCTAGGTCCCGGGCTCAGCAAAATGTCAATGTCATGCGGGCTCGGCCCGTGCCCAGCCCTTTTCTGTCTCGAGGTTAGCTCCAAATATTATTTCAGTCAAGTACCCTGTTGACGGAGAAGTTGAGTAATTAAAGTTGGAAAAATATTGGAGCAGATAAGGAATCCAAGTTAAGGCCAAGGCTGGTAGTGCTTTTTGGACATTAGTTATTATTTGTTTGTTAAGAGAGAATGAGGGACCAAATATACACTTCACCTATCTTTAATCTGTTGTTCATACATGATCTGACCCTGTTGAAATGCAACCTGATAGACTCTGTAAACTCCTGATACAGAGCTTACCTTTTGGCTTCATCGGTACTAATTATACTTGTTATACTTTACATACTAAAACTTCATCTAGTCCCGCACCATCGTGTTCAATCACTCAGATTTCCATACTTTCAATTCAACTATTCTTTTAGCATTGACTACTCGGTTCTCCCTTTAGGTGCAATTAACCAAAGAGTGTTACTAATGTTAAGAAAAAAGAAAAGGCACATAACAATATGTTGACAGAAAATTTAAATGTTCCAAAGAGTGTTACACAGAAACCTATCTTTTGTCCCTAAAGAGAAGATGAAAAACCTTTGTGCACAAATTTGATGCTTGCCATATTAACTGCTTTCCTTTCTGTACTGTATGATAACTACACTCGTTTTTCCAGTGATTTAACTCTTAGAAAGAGGAAACAGTAGATCAGATTGTGCTTTCTACTGTTTCTGGAATTCAATGTCAATCTATTTCATTCTTCTTTGCTTTTGCTAATGACATAACTTGATTCGCAAAACTGTTGCAGGTGATCAGATATCCATATTGAAGCTAGGACTAGGTATGATCAATATCTCTTCAAGTAAATATCTAATTGATACGGCCAATGATCATCTTGCAGAAAACTGAACAAGTGCACCACCAACATTCTATTAGCTTTAAAGCATGCATTTGCCATTTCCTTTAATTTGTGGTTTTCTTTCTCAATCAGCAGGTGTAGTGGCTGGCGTTGTGGCTCTAGCGGTTATCTCTTGCTTATTCTTTTGGAAGAAGAAACGGCAAGATCATCTAAATGTTGAGGTTTTTTTAAGGAACTACGGGCCACTTCAAGTTAAAAGATACAGTTATTCGGATGTCAGGAAGATGACCAACTCCTTCAAAAAAAAGTTGGGGCAAGGGGGCTATGGTGGTGTATACAAAGGAGAGTTAAAAGATGGTCGTCTTGTAGCAGTAAAGGTCTTGAACAGATCAAAAGGTAATGGAGAAGAGTTCATGAATGAGGTTGCAGCCATTAGTAGAACTTCTCATGTCAACATTGTCAGCTTGTTGGGCTTTTGTTTTGAGGGTTCAAAAAGAGCTCTGGTCTATGAATTTATGCCTAATGGATCCCTCGAGAAGTTCATATTTGATGCAAATAACCCCCGAAAAGATCATCACTTGGGATGGGAAGCATTGGAACAAATTTCACTTGGCATTGCTCGAGGACTAGAGTACTTACATCGTGGTTGCAACACAAGAATTTTGCATTTTGACATTAAGCCTCACAACATTCTTCTTGACGAGAACTTCTCCCCAAAAATTTCTGATTTCGGCCTTGCCAAAATTTGTGATAAGAAAGAAAGTATTGTGTCAATGTTGTGTCCAAGAGGTACTGCTGGTTACATTGCTCCAGAGGTATTCTGTAGAAACTTTGGGGGGGTCTCGCACAAATCTGATGTATACAGTTATGGAATGATGCTTTCAGAGATGGTCGGAGGAAGAAGGAACATTAATGTTGAAGCTGAGGATACTAGTGAGATATATTTTCCACACTGGATTTACAAGCGTCTTGAACTAGATGAGGAACTTGGCCTACAATGTGTCACAAATGAGGAGGACAAAGCAAGAGCAAGGAAGATGATAATTGTGAGCTTGTGGTGCATACAAACTGATCCCTCAAACCGACCAGCGATGAAGGAAGTCATAGAAATGACGGAAGGGAGTGTAGAGGCCTTGCAGATACCACCCAAGCCTTACTTGTCTTCTCCTCCAAAATCCCCTCCAGTGGCAGATTCTTCTACTACATTGGTATCAATATAAGAGAAATCTGTATTTGACTTGTAACTTTATGTGTATTTTGTTTGTCATGTTCCATTTTGCATTCCACTCATGAACTGTGTGAATGATACGGGATGAAAATGAAACTGGTGTTTAAGGAAAAGAGATTCGAGAGAGAACTGATGAGAGAATTGTATATTATTATTGAGAATTGGAGCCCTATATATAGGGATTACAAAGTACATATTCTAATGTTATAAGGAATACTAATCCGTCTAGGATTATGAATTCTAGAACCTTCTCTCCTATCACTACTCCTAGTTTGATAAGGCACACTAAGTTGATTTTCCTTCAACACTCCCCCTTGTGCCGCTCAAAATTGATGGTGACGCTTCATCCGTTGCCTCGTTAAAAACCTTCCCATGTAACAAAAACCCTGTGGGATAAAAATAACCCTGGTCGAAGGACAAAAAGAGCACAACACGTCCTTCACTCTTCAAGATCGAACATATAGACATCATAACTCCCCCTGATGTCGATATCTTCCCCTGATTGCTACAATCATGGGAGTTCGGATAATTTTCTCAATCCGATGGTCTTCACATGTTTCTCGAAGGTGGATTTAGGTAACGACTTAGTGAATAAGTCCGCTACATTATCCTCTGATCGGATTTGATTCACTTCAATCTTTAGAAGTGATTGTTGTTGCTGATTATAAAAGAACTTAGGCGATATATGCTTGGTGTTATCGCCCTTGATGAAACCTAACTTCATTTGTTCAATACAAGCTGCATTATCCTCATAAATGCATGTAGGTTCATCCGTGGTA
Organism: Rosa lucieae; assembly: GCA_024704745.1. Lineage (NCBI taxonomy): Eukaryota > Viridiplantae > Streptophyta > Magnoliopsida > Rosales > Rosaceae > Rosa > Rosa lucieae. The sequence goes on from CM045495.1 coordinate 55,569,125, forward strand.
GACTTCAAACCACAACTTCCTTGAATATGTCTAATTACAGACCTTAGCCATATGCATTCACGCACAGCTTCATGTAGAGCAATAATCTCTGCATGATTTGAGGAAGTAGCAACAATGGTCTGTTTTGTAGACCTCCAAGATATCGCAGTGCTTCCCTTGGTAAAGACATAACCCATTTGGGAGCGACCTTTATGAGGGTCAGAGAGGTACCTTGCATCAGCAAAACCCATCAAAACATCATTGCCGTTTTGATGGAGGGGGATAGGGTGAGGCCGGCCACCCTTGGTGGTGGTGGCGGCGGCAATGTCACCAACCATGGCGTTTTGGACGTTGGTTCTTGATCCAATATGGTCCAATCCCATCCTTCCGTTATTCCTATTCTCTCTGTAGGGATAAAATAGGCTCATATCAATCGTACCTCTTAGAGATCGAAAGATTGTCTTTACACCAATCCAATGGCGTCGTGTTGGCGCAAAGCTATGTCTAGCTAACAAGTTCACTGTGAATGAGATATCTGGTCTTGTGCATTGAGCTAAGTACAATAATGCGCCTATTGCACTTAAATAGGGCACTTAGGCCTCTAATGGTTCTTCGTCCTCATCCTTTGAACCGAACGGATCTTTTCTGGGCTCAAGACTACGACCAATCATGGGAGTACTCACAGGCTTTGCTTTAAATTCATTAAAGCGCCTTAGGATTTTCTGAGTGTATGCAAACTGATGGATCAAAATTCCATTACTACGGTGCTCGAGTTCTAAACCGAGACAAAACCGTGTCTTCCCAAGATCTTTCATCTCAAATTCGGATTTCAAGTATTTAGCAGTTTCCTTTAACTCATCTAGAGTTCCAATTAGGTTCATGTCATCGACATAAACTGCTACGATTGCAAATCCGGAACTTGTTCTTTTAATGAACACGCATGTGCATATTTCATTATTAATATATCCCTTCCCAATCAAGTAGTCACTTAGACTGTTATACCACATCCGTCCGGATTGTTTTAATCCATATAGTGAGCGTTTTAATCTTATTGAAAATGCGCTCCGTGGTTTAGAGCCACTTGATTTGGGTAATTGAAGTCCATCTGGAACCTTCATATATATCTCTGAATCTAGATGCCCATAGAGATATGCTGTAACCACATCCATAAGCTGCATGTCAAGTTTTTCGGAAACTACCAAACTGACAAGGTAGCGGAACGTTATAACGTCCATTACGGGAGAATATGTCTCCTCGTAGTAGATTCCAGGGCGTTGTGAGAAACCTTGCGCGACGAGGCGGGCTTTATATCTAACCACCTCATTTTTCTCATTACGCTTTCTAACAAAGACCCATTTATGGCCACCAGGTTTTACATCTGGGGGTGTCTGCGTTATAGGCCCAAATACCTGTCTCTTTGTTAGTGAATCCAATTCAGCCTGGATCGCATCTTTCCATTTAGGCCAATCCGCTCTTCATTGACATTCTTCAACAGAGCGAGGTTCGATATCATCATATTCTATGATTCCTTTTGCAACATGATATGCAAATGCATCATCAATTGCCATAGAATTTCTATCCATCATCTCATGTACACTAGTGTAATTTATGGAGATCTCTCTATTCTCTGGAATTGGTTCTGACATTGGAGCGTCCCCCAATGATGTCTCTTGGATATAACCATAATCCATAATATTCTCATGAGATGGATTATTCACATCGATGATTAATGGATTATTCTGTGCCAAACTCGCTTTTTTTATTGGGCGAGAATCCATCGAACCTATGGGCCTCCCGCGCTTCCTGGCAGGGGCCATGGGCCTAGCCACAACGTCACCATCACTGTGAGGGGGGACGTTGGCGCCATGCTCAAATGCCCTTGAGATGGCGTCATGTCCTCTAATTCTAGGGACATCAATCCTTGCAGGCACGTTTGCAGCAGGTATATGTGATCTCGTCACTTTAGCGATATCAGAAAACTCATCAGGCATCGATTCTGCTACGTTCTGAAGATCGAGAATTCTCCGCACTTCAATTTCGGACTGTGCGGTTCGGGGATCAAGATGTGACAGAGTGGGGACAGACCACGACAATTCCTATCGTTCCTGTTGAACATTGATGTTCTTATCTCCCCTTAACGACGGGAAGACTGTCTCATCGAAGTGACAATCCGCAAATCTAGCGGTAAAGAGATCGCCTATCAAGGGTTCTATGTAGCGGATAATCGTTGGATGATCATATCCAACATAAATGCCTAATCGTCGTTGAGGACCCATTTTGGTGCGCTGTGGAGGCGCAATAGACACATAAACTGCACACCCAAATATGCGTAAGTGTGAGACATTAGGCTCATACCCAGTCACCATCTGGGACGCAGAGAAGGGTTGAGTGGCAGTGGGTCTCAGACGAATAAGCACAGCTGCATGCAATATTGCATAGTCCCAAGCAGAAATAGGGAGATTGGTGCGCATTACCAATGCCCTAGCGACCATTTGTAGTCATTTAATGGCGGCTTCTGCGAGACCATTTTGGGTGTGAACATGAGGAACTGGATGTTCAACTTCAATCCCAATGGACATGCAATAATCATCAAAAGTTTTTGATGTAAACTCTCTAGCATTGTCTAACCTTATAGACTTAATAGGATGATCAGGGTGGTGAGCCCTTAGCTTAATAATCTGGGCTAGGAGTTTAGCAAATGCAGCGTTCCTAGTGGACAATAGCATGACATGTGACCAGCGTGTCGATGCATCAACCAACACCATAAAATATCGAAATGGTCCGCATGGTGGTTGAATAGGTCCACAAATATCACCTTGGATTCGTTGCAAGAATGGTATATTTTCTTTAGTGTCCTTTGCATAGGATGGTCTCTATCCTAATTTTGCTAAAGAGCAGGCTTTGCAGAACGAATGATGGGCTTTAGAAACAACCAATGAGGATTTTGGTTGAGCCACGAAGTCACAATTGACTTTAGAAGCAAAATTTGGAGTAGAAAGAGCATTGGTGGCGTCAATGCCACCCTGAGGCCGCAGGGGGACGGCGGAGCCGGCCAAGGATGGTCGGTTTTGGGGGTGAACTGCGTCGTGAGGCGTAGGGGCTCTTTCGGTGTCCAAAAACTGATTTTTACTTCTTTTCATTCTGAAAATGGATGTCAGTGAGAAGTCTTTATTATACGGATCATCATATCATGACCTGGATGTCCCAAACGGTCATGCCAAAGCCTATATGTGTCCGAATCCCATAAATCATCTCTCATAACATGATTGGATTCAATTACTTGAATAGTGGTTGCGTACAACCCACTATATCGACACATAAGTTTCTCTAAGACTCTTTTATATCCGTAGTCATTAGAGGTGATGCAAAGGAACTCTTGTCCATTCTCACAATGCGTTTCCGCATGAAAACCATTGGCTCTTATGTCTTTAAAACTCAATAGGGTTCTTCCGGCCCTAGGAGCATAAAGAGCTTCGGTGACATTTAAAATTGAGCCATTGGGCAACATAAATTGGGCTGGTCCTCGATCATGAATCAATTGAGATGATCCAGCCATCGTAGTCATGAAAGATCGAGATGGTGTCATCCATAGAAATAGCTGTCTATTTCGAAAGATAGTATGTGTAGTTGCCTATCCACGAGGCATTCTAGCTCTCCGGGAAACATACTTGAATGAATAAAGTTTGAATCAAAATCGACACTTTATTTCAATGAAAGCCAATGACTACGTCAAAGTTTCCAAATTTAATCCAAAAAGGATAATCAAGCATAAACAAGTAGTAGTGACTCAATCTGTTTGGTAATTCCAATTTGGTTGTGACCAGGTAAGGTAAGGCGGGATTTTGGTAGAGCGTTGCTCACTTTTAAACCGTTCTCTCAGTTCAAACCTTTCCTAGACATCACAATTACTCTTGAGTACGCCTAGTGAGAAAGAGTTATAACCACTGTCTTTGTTGATAGTTTCCAAATTTTTTGGATTTGGATTGAAACCAATGACGTTTATGTGGTCAAATTTTTATGCTTACGAACGCTCTTAGTTTGTAAAAATCAATGCTCACGGACGCTCTTAGTCCGAAGATCACGAACGCTCTTAGTTCGTATATAGCGTGAATCCCCACGATTCAGCTTTTAGCAAATCGAACCCACGTTACAGAAAGGTGGGATGTAGAAGAAAGGATTTTGTAAGTCCCCGGAAAAATAAAAATAAATTTAAATTTCAAAAATGGGAACAACTTACTAGTGAAAACTTACTCATGAATTTCAGAATTTGAAACTCTCAATACACGCGCTTGTTGATGCAGGCGTGTAGGATTGCAGGTGTGCTATCGATCCTGGGTCGGGATTGCATGTGCTGCTTCAATCCTAAGCTAGGATTGAAGTGGATGTTCGATCCTAACCTGGGATTGTAACTTGTTTACAATCCTGGTCGTAGCTCGGCGGTGCTAGGCTTGTGCACAAATGGGATGGGGCCGAGAGTGTGGCCGGTAGGTTGCGTTGCTGGCCGACGGGGCTACAATCCGGAGTTAGGATTACAGTAGCAGTTCAATCCTAAGTTAGGATTGCAACCAGTTTGCAATCCTAATCGTGGCAGATGGCTGGAAGCGGGCTGCAGGGGTAGTAGACTTGCGGCAGAGTTGCAGGAACATTGCAGGGGTAGCGCTGAGCAGGCGCACGGGCGCGGGGCTGCAGTGGTGAAAAAGGATTTTCGGGTTATTGGTTTTTTTTTGCTATTATGGTTAGAGTCGTGCTGATAACGTGTTTAAGGAAAAGAGATTCGAGAGAGAATTGTATATTATTATCGAGAATAGGAGCCCTATATATAGGGATTACAAAGTACATATTCTAATGTTACAAGGAATACTAATCTGTCTAGGATTAAGAATTCTAGAACCTTCTCTCCTATACTACTCCTAGTTTGATAAGGCACACTAAGTTGATTTTCCTTCAACTACTGGGATGTATTTTGATATGTGTGCATTCATTCAAGTTCAAAGCCCTGGCAAGGGCAAGTGTCAAAATTTGTTGTGCAACTTGTTTAATAGTTCTTCCTCCTATTCTTGTAAACCCTTGATTCAATTTTTCGAATCTTTGTTCTTCTCTCTTGTTACTCAGAACACAACAAAATTTGGAATTTTTGTCATCTGGGTGGCTGAAACACAGGTTTAGCGTTGACATCTTTCATTTTGTTTTGTAAAGTTGGAATCTTTTGGGGACAAAAATGGAATATTAACATCTATGCTGGATTGGCATTTTTTTTTTAGGAGAAATGTAATTTTTTTTTTAAAGAGAAACGTAAGCACTTTTCATTAGTCAGACCAACAATGTTACAAAGGAACCCACTACGTATGTAAGCCCCAATACAATGAGCACCTAGACAACGATATAAAATAATCAAACATAGCAAGGCCCCTAACGAAAAGAAACTCAACCGCACGTCTACACAACCCATAAGTAGGGTAAAGCTGACCTAAGAAAGGTAATCCCCTACTAAGGAACTGAGCAAACTGGAAGCATAAACCAATGACAAAGCAGAGCACCCCCACCTCTGACCTGTCACCACCGATGACAAGGGAACCATCATCGGCGCTAGAGTAATGACCTACGCAAAAGGTCGAAAATTTATTGAAAACAAATACAACTAAAAAAGAAAAGACCAAGCCCAGGAGCCGAATGTGACAAACAGAGGCGGCCCACCACCGGAATAAGGCCAATAGGGCCGAGTCTTGATCCAAGCCCAAAATGACAATGGCACAGACAGCTCCACCACCACCGTCGCGCCGCCGCCTGGTGCAGACCCCGACAGCCTTCAAGCCACCAACCCCGGCAGAGATCCAGCAAATCGCGACGTACACCACCACAGCCCCAAGCCGCGGGAGTCTGATACGAGGAACATACCAGCACCTATTTTAATTTTAATTTTTATTACATTTACTATTTTTAGCAACTGAGTTGTTGATTCTTATCTATCGTTGTTTCATATTCTGTTTAATATTTGCAGATTGGTCCTCTTCGTTGTTGGCCAGGAGGTTTATGCTTTTCTAGGTCGATTGGATACATGGATGTTGTGGAGTTCATAGTTCCAATACCATATGTGGAACAAGTCAAGGTATCTGTTGCCTTGCTGAGCTGAAACATAGATTTTGTTTCTATTCAATCCCATGACAAGTCTTCTGTTAACATGAAAGTTGATATTGTTTATTGGTATTAAAGCTATCAAATAGAGGAGGGAGGACTCAGAATTGTTTCTGATGGCATCTGGGATGCCCTATCCTCAGAAGAGGCAGCAAAATCTTGCCGTGGGTTGCCTGCTGAACTTGCTGCTAGACACGTAGTGAAGGTACTTTGAAATTTTGAATTATCCACTTATGCCTTTTTCTTTAAGTTTGCGTATATAATAAAAGCCAAGAACTCCTTCCTATTGCATTTGATTTGAATTGTTGTGTAGGAGGCTTTAAGGTCAAGGGTTTAAAGGATGATACAACCTGTATAGTTGTTGACATAATCCCTCCTGATAACTCGGTACAGCCTACAACTTCCCCAAAAAAGCAGAACAAGCTGAGGGCCCTGTTGTTCAGGAAGAAGTCACGTGATTCTTCTCATAAACTATCCAAGAAGCTATCAGCTGTGGGTATCGTGGAAGAACTATTTGAAGAAGGCTCTGCCACGCTTGCTGAAAGGTTAGTTGATTTTCTCCAGGAAGAGTATTCACAGTTGTCCTTTCAACTTTAAAAGCAAGTTTTCTGCACTGTCATAATTTTGAGTAGGAAGTTCTATTTGTTGCTTGGTTTCTCCGAAAAGTGATTTTCTGGTGGGAAGTTCCCTATTGTGTATTTCAGTTATATCTGAAACTGATGATTATATTGTTGTATTGCAGGCTGGGCAATGATGAGTGCACAGCACAATCAACATCATCTGGGCTGTTTATGTGTGCTGTATGCCAAGTTGGCCTTGCACCGAGTGAGGGTATATCTGTTCATGCTGGTTCCATTTTCTCCATGAGTTCAAAGCCTTGGCAAGGGCCTTTCCTCTGTTCTGATTGTCGTAATAAGAAGGATGCCATGGAAGGAAAACGCCCTAGCGGAGTAAGTGTAGTGTAACTTCTTTATTGTTCATCCCTATTCTTTAAACCCATCATTCAATTTTTTTGTAACCCATTTTCTTAGGCCAGGCATTGTTTGAATCTTTCTTTAGTGATGGATGAAATGTATATGTAAATTTGATAAATAATGTAAAATGAGTCTTAGGAATTGAAGAAGATTTGGTACTTAAAGAAACCCCGCTCTATTTCTATATCTGTGTGTTTTTCGTGCTAGTCTAAATATGGATGTCGTGAAGGTCATCCTTATGAAGTGTTGATTGTTTCGTAGTGTCTATGTTGTTACAACCAATCAGTATATACGAACAATAACAGTATATATAATCTAAATATAGAACACAAATTGAATATTGTTCAAGGAAAACCTAATTTGTGTTTAGCCCAAACTCTAGGTTACTTGACCTAGTGGTAATAAGATTTAATTAGAAGGATCTAGAATCTTAATCAATGTAGAATTACTTTCCTTATATGATTGAGATTCTATGCATTGTAATCCTCTATATAAAGAGGCTCCTATTATCAATGAGAATACACAGCAAATTCCTCTCAATTTCTGATTCCCTAAAACACGTTATCAGCACGAGCCCTAACCCTGAATCTTAAATTCGTAGCCTTCAAATCCCAGAAACCACCGCCGCCCACCTTGAAGATCTCAACTCCAGGAGTCCAGAACCGGCGACCCCACCCCCTGAACCGGCTGGCAAACCACCGAACCGGCCACCGGAAGTAGCATAAGTCCCTCTGCCCGGTTCAAAGCCTTCCTCACCACCTCCTGCAGCCATACTCGACCACCTGCAGCGTCTCCACCCCAGAAACCCGGAACCGGAAATTTCATCACCGGAACCGGCCAAAATTCCACCGAACCCGCCACTGGAATCTTCCTAACCTGAACCGGCAGAAAGAAAAAAAAAAAAAAAAGGGAGGAGATCCTGTGCAGCCCACCTGCTGCAGCCCAAAAATTGAGCCCACGTGCAGAAGACCCCAGCCAAGCCGCCAAGCCACAAAACCTCCCTGCCACGTCAGCACCAGTGCCACGTCAGCAATCCGGTCAACCACAGTCAACACCGGTCAACCCTCCGGTCAACGACCGCCGGTGACCTTTCCGGCCAACTTCCGACCACTTTTTCGGCGATTTTTCCGGCCACTTTTCGGCACTTTTCCTGCCACTTTCGGTCAGCTACAGTACTTTCCGGCCACATTTCCAGCCTGCTACAGTACTTCCGGCAACTACAGTACTTTCCGGCGACATTTTTTCCGGCCACCTTTTTTAGGTAATTTTTCTAAAAGTTCCCGTTTTTGAAGTTTTTTTTCAATTTCTTCTTCTTTTCTCGGGGACTTCCAACATCCCTTCTCCTACCCCCCTTTCTCTACATAGGGGAGACCAAAAGCCGAACTGTGGGGGTTCGTGCTCACTCCAAGCTTGGAGCTTGTAGAGTCCTCCAAACTTAGAGTTTGTTGAGAAGTAAACGATCGACCACATACATTGTTGTTTCGATCTAATCCAAAACCCCTCTTGGAATTGGATTTTCTTGGAAGCGACTACGCTCAGAAAATTCATAATTTCTTAGAAGCGACTACGCTCAGAAATTTAATAGTTTATCGTGGTAGCATTTTTCGCTCCGAAACTACCCCTAATCTTGTGTTGTTTTTCAGGATGAGTTACCTGAACAAGTTGAACTTTGTTCCACTCGAGACAACTGGCGCAGGATACCATAGGCGGGTCCGAGATGTGCGCCAACATCTTAAGGCTGATGGACTTCTGGAAGCCATCCAAGCGCCTAGTCAGAACGTGCTCTCAATTGAGCAAGCTACTGTTTTTGAAGCAAAACAAGCTAAAGCCATAATTCTCATGACAAGGCACATGAATGACGCGCCACAAGCTAAAGCCATAATTCTCGGAAGCCCTTCGTATCAAGTCTCTGATGGAGTTTTGTGGCCAAGCCATAACTGATACGATGTTGATCGAGAAGACTCTCTCTACCTTCCCCTTCTCTGCACTGATGATTTCAAAGAATTATCGGATTGATGTAAATGCAGGACGTATCACAAGGTTTCATGAGCTCATTGGCGCCATGAACGTAGCTGAAAAGCACGACAATATCCTTGTGAAGAACTATAATGTTAGACCCGTGGGAACTAAGCCTATTCCGGAGTCTAACCATAGTCGCGCCCCCAATAGAGGACGCAAGGAGCGAAACCCTAAGAGTAGGGAAAATTCTGGACATTCTGGTCCATATGTTCGCCCTAAAGAGGAAGGAAATCACCGAGAAAGGCATGCACAGAACCGTGGAGGTCAACGTGTGAAGAGAGAGAGAGGCAGAGCCTCCGACCATGGTGGTAACGCCACCAAGAGTATAGGTCGTCCAAATCGCGCCCCAATGGCGCCTCGATCAAGGGAGCCTGACCATAATGATGTTTGTTTTCGATGTGGATCAACTGAACATTGGGCCAAAACATGTACCACACCCCAGAATGTTGCAAACGCATACAAGACGTATTGTGAAGCAAGGGAAGAAAATTACATGGAACAAGAAGATCAAGATGGCGATCTAGATCTAAGGGTGGAAGACTACAAGGATCAAGACCCAGAAACTGGCGATTTTTGATTAAGTCTTTTTATTTTTCAAGAGATGTAGGCGATTGCCATATTACTTTTTATTAGATTAGATTTTCTTTGATCATAGAAACAATGATGTACTCCGTTGGCTTATGAATAAAATTTCGAGTTCTTTCCATTATGACTCAATTTTGATTCTGAGCATATTACTTTGTGACTACGATGACTGAGCCATCAATAGTAATTCAAGGACATGGAATAGCTCAAGTTCCACTTGCCAAATGGCACCTTGATTACAGTTGTCACATAAACTCTCTACGCTCTTAGGGCAAATCGTACCCTATGAATAGCCAACACATTCCATGCGAAAAAGCATGTAGAGAACGGAAATGAGTTCCTTTGCATCACCTCTAATGATTGCGAACAATGACGCATCTTAGAGAAGTTTATGTGTCTCTCTAGTGGATTCTATGTCACTATTCGAGCTATTAATCCAATAAAGTTATAAGAGAAGATCTCTTGGATTTAGACACATATTGGCTTTGTCACGACAGGATAGATCATCTTAGTCATGATATGATGATCTGTCTACAAAAGACTTCACATGGACATCATTTCTTTCGAGCGAAACGAAGCATGAATCAACAGTTGATTTCTAGACTAAGTGTGATCGACACAGCTGCCTAGGGCACTGTCTCCGTCCACCACCAGCCTAGGGCTGGCGTAGTCTCTATTCATGACACCATGGATGGCGTCCATCATGGTGATGGCTCCCCAGGTGATATTGTAATCACCCACTTGCTTCACATAGCGTTTCAGACGCTCAGGCCTAACCAAAATACTCAATGGTTGCTTCTAAGGCCTCTCGCTCGTTTTACTAAGCCAGTTCCTTCGGGAAATTAGGACTGAGACCGTCCTATGCCAAGGATATGCAAATACACATTCTGTTCTTACAAAGAATCCGTAGGGATTTCGTGGATTGATTCAACCAACTTGCGGACGCTTAAATATTTCTTGATGTTTGTGGACACGCAAACACGCTGGTCACGTGTTATGCCATTGTCCATCTATAAATGCTGCTTACGCTACACTCCTAGCACATATCATATAACAACGGGCACACTCCCCAGATCATCCTATTCAGTCAATTAGATTTGACTATGCTAGAGAGTTTACATCGAAAGACTTTCGATGGATATTGCGATGGGCTTGATGTTGGACATCACATTCCCATGTACACACCCAAATGGTCTTGCGGAGACGACTACGATGGTAGTCCAGACATTGGTAATGCACACCAATCTTCTTACATCCGCTTGGGGTGATGCAATATCGCATGCGGCTATGCTAATTCGTTTACGACCTACCGCCACTCAATATACCTCTGCGTTACAGCTAGTGACTGGGTACACGTCTTTTGTACTTACGCACATTTGAGTGAGCTATTTATGTGCCAATTGCGCCGCCAAAGCGCTCTATGATGTGATGCGGGAAGCGTGAACACGATAGTAAGAGGCTCAGTCAAGCGTCGAAAGCCATATGAGATGAGCTAGAATCCACTAGCAATTACGGGCACAGCCGTAAGAAAAATAGAGAAACTTCTCTAAGATTTGGTTTTTTATTGATAACTTGAATGAAAATTACAATCTAAGAGGTGCCTTATATATAGGGCACATAGCATAAACCTAATACAACTAGAAAACAAAAAGAATAATTTATTATAGACTAAAACTAGAAAACCTAATCAGAAATAAAATCCTAGATACTAAAGAATATTACTCAAATATATAATTGGAATCCCAACCAAGATTTTGTTCGAGAATCCCGATATATCCAAAATAGTAATTTATGATTAATTCCATAATTAAGAAGTCTATTTGAATACCAGTTTTCAATATTTAAATTATTCTTCTTGATGTGAAGATGTTTCTTTCTTTTCGAGATTCTTTGTTGAAATTGACTATAATCTCGTCCTACATCAGTCTCCTCCACTTGAAAAGAACTCGACCTCAAGTTCCTCTTGAATGCCGCTCGATCATTACTAGGAATAAAACATGATAAGCCATCAACTTCAATATTCTCGAAATTAAAAGGTATCACCATGAATCCAATACCGTAGACAAGTTTAGAATAAGCATCTTGAAACTTGAACTCCTCCACTTGAAAAGGAATGGGCAATGACTTCTCCTTGGGTTGATCTTGAACACAATTAGGCATGCATGACATGGATATCGATGTGATGAATGAATCAGCTTCCTTATCCTTAATGAGTTTCTCTTCAATCTTCAAAGTTGCTTCTTCATGTTCCTTTTCACACACCTCAGAATGGTCATTCTTGACGTTCTTCCTTCTAGGCATAATTTTAATTTTGTGCGACTCCCACCTAAATAAATATGTGTTGTCTTTACAATAACCACCTTTGACGCTTTCATGCCATGGTCTTCCAAAAAATACATTAGTGTCGTCCATGTCAATCACATGACAAGTAATCTCTTCTTTATAAAATTTTCCCATAGAGACAGGAACTTTACAAACCTCTGTTACTTGTGCATATTCATCCTCTCCAAATGGAATCCAGTATGGATCACTCAGCTTCACTGTCGGTAACTGAAAATAATCCACAACTTTGTTTGCTACAAAGTTCTCTAGTAGACCACTGTCAATTATTACAGAGTATACCTTGTCTTTGATGACACATGTAGTTCGGAAGTCGTCGTAATCCGGCGTTGTGAATATCCAACGTTCCATGTTTCTTCTTCTTCTTTTTTTTTTTTTTTTTTTTTTGGATTGATGAGGTTGTCCTAGGGCGAATCCCTTGGCATATTCCTCTTCAACGAAACTTTTTTTGATAGATACTCTACGACCAGCGTCGTTGAGGTTGGTGATAGTGAACTTCTCCCTTGGATCGTCGTCTGCTAAGGAGCGGGCGATACCCGCTCTGATACCAAATGATGCGGGAAGCGTGAACACGATAGGAAGAGACTCCGTCAAGCGTCGAAAGCCATATGAGATGAGCTAGAATCCACTAGCAATTACGGGCACATCCGTAAGAAAAATAGAGAAACTTCTCTAAGATTTGGTTTTTTATTGATAACTTGAATGAAAATTACAATCTAAGAGGTGCCTTATATATAGGGCACATAGCATAAACCTAATACAACTAGAAAACAAAAAGAATAATTTATTATAGACTAAAACTAGAAAACCTAATCAGAAATAAAATCCTAGATACTAAAGAATATTACTCAAATATATAATTGGAATCCCAACCAAGATTTTGTTCGAGAATCCCGATATATCCAAAATAGTAATTTATGATTAATTCCATCATTAAGAAGTCTATTTGAATACCAGTTTTCAATATTCAAATTATTCTTCTTTATGTGAAGATGTTTCTTTCTTTTCAGATTCTTTGTTGAAATTGACTAAAATCTCGTCCTACATCATGATGGGTCCTTATAGACGAATGGGCAACTACGTTGGATTTGAGACTCCAACAATCGTCCGCCACTTAATGCCCTTGCAAGGCGATCTCTTTAACGCTAGATTTGCGGGTTGTCACTTTGATGAGACAGTCTTCCCGTCGTTAGGGGGAGATAAGAACACAGATGTTCAACATGAACGACAGGAATTGTCGTGGTCTGTCCCCACTATGTCTCATCTTGATCCCTATTAAAGTGACGAGATCACGCAAATATGCTGCAAACATGCCCGCAAGGAAGGACGTTCCTACGAGAGGACGTAGCGCCACCTACACGGAGGTAGGCATGGCGCCAATGCCAAAAAGAGTGGCACTCTGGCGTTACAGGCCATGGACCCAGCTAGAATGCGTGGAGAGGCCCGTGGGTTAGAATGATACTTTGGCACACTCCAATCCTTTTATCATCGTCACTCAAAATCCGTCTCATGAGTATCTTCCGGGTTATGGTTATCGTTGGGGGACGCCTCAACGTCAGAACCTATTCCTGAGAATCTAGAGCTCTATGAAAATTACACTAGTGTACATGAGACGTGGGATAGAAACTCCATCATAATTGATGATTTAGTTGCACATTTCGTTGCGCATGAGTTTGTTGAGTCAGATGATATCGAACCACGCTCCGTTGATGAATGAATGCCAACGTAGAGAGTTTTTGGCCTAAATGGAAAGAAGTGATCCAGGTTAAGATGGATTCCCCAACGAAGAGGAAGGTTTTTCGAGCTAGAGATGCCAACACCTCCTAACATAAAACATGTTGACTAATGGGTCTTCGTTAGAAAGTGTAGTGAGAAAAAGATATGGTAATCTCGCCTTATGGCGCAAGGCTTCTCACAAAATGCCCTGGAATCGACTACGATGAGATATATTCTCTCGTAATAGATGTCATTGCACTCCACTACCTTGTCAGTTTGGTAGTTTCCAAATAACTGAACATGCAGCTTACAAATGTGGTCACTACGTATCTCTATAGGGATCTCGATATGGAATATACATGAAGGTTCATGGCGAACTTCATTTACCAAAGTCAAGAGGTTCCAGACCACGGAGCGCATTTACAAAGAGATTGAAACGCTCACTAAAGTGACTACTTGATTGGGAAGGGATATGCCCACGCGTTTCTATGACAAGTTTCGGATTCTATCGCCGTTCATGTTGGACATGATATTCATTAGAAGCCCTTAAAGAGTTAAGGGAAACCGCTGAATACTTGAAATCCGAGTTTGAGATGAAGGGTTTTGGGAGAACACGATTATGTCTCGGTTTGGAACTTGAGCATCGTGTCGATAGATGCTTAGGCATTTTGACTAGGTCAAGCCTTCAAGCACCCCCATGATCATCCATAGTCTTGATCCTGAAAAGGATCATCTTCGTCGAAAGGATGATGACGAAGATGTGCTAGAGGCAGAAGTGCCTTACTTAGTACAATAGGCGCATTATTGTACTTATCCCAATGCACAAGACCGGACATCTCATATGTTGTGAACTTGTTAGCTAGATATAGCTCTGCGCCAACGCGACGCCATTGGATTGGTGTAAAAGATATCTTTCGACATTTGAGATGGATGATTGATATGTGCTTGTTCTATCCCTACAAAGAGATGATGGATTCGGACCCATCACACACCAGGTACGCCGCCAACGCTGGCCTGCGTTCTCTATCCCCATCCCAAAACGACATGTGTTTTGGAAGGTTTTGCTGATGTTGGGTATCTCTCTGACCCACACAATGGTCACTCCCAAACTGGTTAAGTGTTCACCATGGGAAAAGACCGTGATATCTTGGAGGTCTACAGAATAGACCGTCGCTATATCTTCGAACAATGCAGAGATCATTGCTCTTCATGAAGTGGTTCGTGAATGTATGTGGATTGGATCCATAATTACGCAGGTTCGAAGCAATTGTGGTTTGAAGTCTACTACAGATGAACCTACGAGCATTTAGGATAATGCTGCTTGTTTTGAACAAATGAGGCAATGCTACATCAAAAGCGACAACACCAAGCATAATCAGCAACAACAGACTCTCCTCGAGATAAAACTGAACTAGGTTCGATCTGAGGACAGTATGGCGGACTTGTTTACTAAGTCATTGCCCAAATCCACGTTCGAGAAACATGTGGCAAGAATTGACTTGCGGAAATTATCTGAACTCCCATGATCGTAGTCATCAGGGGGAGGCGCAGACATCAGGGGGAGATGTCTACATGTTCATCTCGAATCGTGAAGGGTGTGTTGTGCTCTTTTTCCCCTTCGACCGAGGTTATTTTTGTCCCACTGGGTTTTTGTTACTCGGCAAGGTTTTTAACGAGGACAGAAATTCGCCCCTACTTGTGCTGTAGTTCCGGACGTCTATCTAGAGGATACAACTATCTGGTACAAGTTCTTGCACAAGAACTTGACCCTGACGAATTCTACTTTATGTTTCTCAGAATAACTTTTTGGAGGAGGAAGAAGAAGATTGATTGATCAATGCCCTCATATAGAACCCAAGACGAGGAGTTACGTCGGTTGTGCCGGCAGTTGTTTGACGTTGTTCGATTCAATCCGTTGCAAATGTTCGATTATATCCGAAATTCAAAACAGTAAAGCAAAAAAGAATATCATATATATATCTCCATATTCCTATGGAAGCCCAATAGGAAAGCCCACCGAAGCCCACACTTTGACTTGTGGCCCATTTAATTCTATACATGGGTGTGTCCTTAAAAGGTCATGATCTTTCAAAATTTCTTCCATGTGGGACTAGAAGTTCCAACAATACCCCACATTTTCTATTCAAACCCTAGCATATGTAACCTCCCTGTCAGCATAGTAACCTCTGGGGAACCTGTTTTGGGTTACCATTCAAGTAGTGAATGTTAGCTTGGGGAGTAAACCAAACACAAAGTGCAGCTGAGTCAAATTCTCGTGTTGAGAGGCAGAGCTATGAATGATGAGGGAGGGGAGCGTCATCCAACAGCTTAAAGCCTACTTCCCGTACTGGTTATTGTTGTTGTTCAGTTGTGAGTTGTGAGGAAAGGATGGCAGTGCATAGTAGTCCTGCTTTATTTATTTTCTTTGTTGACGCTCTTTTAATCTACTCTGCTGAAGAAGAGAAAAACTATACAGTTTGTCCAGTCTACTTCTGTAATGACATGATCAGCAATGTCTTCTTCCCCTGCAAAAACAAGATGCATTCTCCTGAATGTAGATTGTACACTGTTGTTCTGAAGCTCTGAGTGTTCCCAGCAGTTCTCAAATATCAAATATGTTCACATACAATGAGACTATGTTCGAATGTAGCAACACCATGGACGAGACTTGTAGTGATCTTAGCTTCAGCTGCAGCAATTCTTACCATACCTACTATTTTATATCCAAGAACAGCATACCTATTCCCGCACCAGATTGTTCAATCTTTAAGGTCCCTGTTCTTCCTGGTTCCAATCAATCTCACTACAACCTCACTGCTACCTTTACGCTTCAAGTGACAGTATCGCAAGAATGTTATAAATGCTACTTCAGAGAAGGAATATGCCAGGCGGCAGAAGAAGCTCAATGTCTCAACGCTCAGAAAGGTATATTCCTATTCACTATACGATGTCATTTCGTTGTCTCACTGCAGAGTGCTTGACTACTTGCACTGAACTGTATCATTTATGTGATAACGCCTCAACTTTTTGCTTTGTAGTTTTGTACCATAAAACTATCTAAAAAGAAAATGCCGGTATTCTTTCCGGATGAACCTGGAAAGGGTCTATCTCGAAACCCATCTAATCAATCTTTCTGATCAGAGAGGTAGGAAATCCAAATGCTAAGCCTAAGCCTGTTGTTATCGATCACCTGTGATTTGTGAACAAAGAACAGGAGCGAATAGTCCTACTTAGAAATGTACAAGTTATTTGAGAAATAGTGTAAAAAGAGTATTAGGAATTGAAGAAGAACTGGAACTTTAAAGAAATCTCCTTTGATTTCTATCCCCAAGTTATCCCCCGTGCAAGTCTAAATATGTTTTTCAGGTCCTTATTATATCTTAATTGGTACGTAGTGACCACGTAACCTCCCTGTGAACATAGTCTGATTTTTGTGGAAGCTGCATGTTTTAGGGTTTAGACAGCCTCGCATATGCCTAGTCCAGCGCCAGGGTGTCCAATCTTTGAGGTCCCTGTTCTTCATTGTTCAAATTATTACAACTTCACTGCAGCATTGGACTTTCTATAAGTTTTTACTTGTTTGTGTGGTAACTGTAGTTCAGGAATCTCAAGAAAATTGACACAAGAGAATGAAATCCAGATATTTATGCAGGCTAGCTAATCTCAATGGACAATATTGTCTTGTATCATTGTTTGAAGAGTCAAAACCTCAAGTCTTTCTAGCGCTGGTCAATGGTGAAGCATGAGAAGGAAACTATCCCATCCAATCAAAAGTTCCAATCATTCCATTTCAATTTGAAATTTCCAAGTCTACCAAGTATTCCAAGCATATTACCAAATTTACTTGTCAATAACAAAAGAAAACTCTTCTTCAACAGTTTTTTTTGTGCTTGTTGTTCAGCCGGGAATTCTTGGATGGCTCCTTTCACTTTGTTTATTTCATTTCTTCTCACTAATCTTGCTGTTCTTCACTCTGCTAAAGCAGAGAGAATCCACGCACGTTGTACACCCTACTTGTGCAACGGTAGCAACATCTCTTTCCCCTTCAAATCGTGGGAGGATCCTCCTGAATGCGGATTGTATTCTGTTAGTTGTTCTGAAGGCTCTCCTCCGAGGATTCAATTCAAAGAGAGAGGATACTGGCATGAATTTACAAGCATCTCTAACGATAATATTTCGATCATCATCAACAAAGAGCTTCAGGACCGCTTAGAAAGAATTCAATCAATTCATTGCGATGATAAAAGCTTCGAGGAATTAAGTCTTCCCAGGCCTTCTCCAATATCTAATGTCTCCACCGCATCCAATCTGACCCTGTTCAAATGCACCAGCAACACGCTGTCCGTTCCGGATCTTGAATTCTGCTGCAGCAGTGCTTCCCATACTTATTATTATATTTCTCACAATTATATACCAAGACCTTCTCCACCGTGTCCAGCTGTTCAGCCCGCCCTTCCGGGTTATTGGAATCTTTTGAATCAATTTCACCCTACCCTCACTGTTAACTTCACCGTTCAAGTGACAGTATCCGAAAAATGTTCTAAATGCTATGATAGAGGAGGCATATGCCGGCTGGCACACGAGGGAGAATTTACTTGTTCTCCTGCACCAAAAGGTATACAATCCATCTTAATTAATGTACCGTACTAGTTCATCTCGTTTAAAGTTTTATTGCACAATATTGCATTGAATTTATCATGTCTGTGCTTGTGGATACTTTTTGAATTAGAGGGAGGGGGAGGATTTTCTTCGGTACAGTAGACGAACGCTTGCTACTTAATAGAAACCTTGCTGGCTTGCTTGATTTCTAACTTCAATTTTTTTCAATCTAAACATGGTTGACTTGAAGGTCATTTTTGTTAACATGGTAGTTGGTTCGTAGTTTCTGTGTAACCTCCCGTGTGACCATACTCTCATCCTGGTGCTGGATTAGATCGGGGACCCTTCAATTTAATCATCAGAAGCCAAACGCAAAGACCTGGAAGTCTTGCGCATCCAGTAGACCAGTACTCTCCAAGTCAATAGCGTGTTGAGAGGCAAAGAGAGATTAAAGAGGATTGATTACATTTTTACCCCTTCAATTATAGAGGCGTTTTCAATTTCATTTTTGAAGTACCAAATTTTGTCATTTGTGTACACAAACTTAACTCCATTTAGTCATTTTCATACCCACAGTTAAATAGTGTGTTACAAAAACTGTTAGTGGCTGAGGTGGCAGTTAACCACTGAGGATGAAAAATTAAAGAACAGATATTCCAAAACTCAACAAACTAAAACCCATCATTCCATTAATCTATGGTTTTGACTACCAGCGGCAGCCAGAACTAACGAATGACAGTGGAGAATTAGGTACGGATCTGGAAACCAAAATAAAGGAAAAATCAGCTACCAATGAAGAGCAGAAAACCCCATCACCCCAGAAAAGAAATCCCAAATCTTCCTCGTTGAACCGCCCAGCCCAAATCCTCGTCACCTAAACATCCACAAATCTGCTACCAGAAAATTTTCTATTCACTGGAAACAAGAAAAAAAATCCGTCTTTTTGTGTGCAAAACTTCATCACCGAGGAAGATCAACCAAAACAAGAGTCAAAGAAAGAAAGAAACAGATGGCATCAACAGCAACTGCAGGTTGGCAACACCTTTCACTAGCAAAAATAAAGCTTCCATCACAGATTCACAACACTTAACCATAAACCATCTTTCTATTTTTTGAAGCTTAATAGCAGAGAGATGACCCAAACTCAGATCAAAAGAGGTTGCTCTATCACCGATTGATATGAGAGTTCATATCGGAACCTCAACCGTGAGTACGTCGGCTTTATCTTCATTCACAACACTGACCCATCGTACAAGCCACCGATCCGCCTCCCTGACCAGGAATCCGCCCTCCGATTGGGCTGCGTGGACGCCGTTGATGGACACGCTGATGATCGAGCAGGACTCCGAATTGCAGATTGGCTCGACGCCGCAATCGAAAAATGCACCGATTTGAGCATGTTTTGGTGGAGAAGGAGAAAAGATTGTGGTTGGGATGTTCAACGTGGGAATTGGCAATAATTTTTTTAAATATTTTTTTTAGTTTTTTAACTTATAATTTAAAATTATTTTTCTTTCAATTCCTCCTCAGCCACTAACAGTTTTTTGTAACACATTATTTAACTGCGAGTAAGAAAATGACTAATGACAAAATTTGACTTGAAGGTCATCCTTGTTGAAATGGTAATTGGTTCGTAGTTTCCACGTAACCGGCCTTTCGGTGAACATGCACTCATCCAAGTGCTGGATTAGCTTGGGGACCCTTCAATTCATCACCATCCAAACGCAAAGACTTCAGGGTCTTGCGCATCCAGTACTTTACAAGTCAACTAGCGTGTTGAGTGGCAGAGAGATATTATAGATGAAGGAGTGAATAATCCAACAGCCAAGCCTAATCCCACTACTGGTTATTGTTGTTGTTCAGTTTGTGGGGAGAGAATGGGAGCAGCTAGTCTCCGTGCGTTGTTTATGTTCTCTGCTCTCACTCGTTTTGCGATTTTAATATAATCCTTTGAAAAAGTGAGAAGCCAAACTTCTTGTCCCCAGCATATTTCTGTAATGAAATAGTAGGCACTATCTCCTTTCCCTTCAAAAAATAAGACGCATCCACCTGAATGCGGATATTACACTGTTGATTGTTCTGATAGCCGTAGTCCGAGGATCCAATTCAAAGAGGGAGGATACTGGTTTCAATTTGAAAGCATCACTCAATCAAGTTCCCTTTTTATCAATGACAGCAGGCTTCAGGAGCGTATAGAGAGCTTAAAAAGGGTTATGATCGAGCTTGGAAAGAGATGTGTGCAATGATGAAGATTTCAACGATTTAAGTCTTCCCAACTTTTCTTCAGCCGTCCATATATCCACGAACAACCTTACCCTGTTCAGGTACAACGTACAACACCCTCGACAAAACTCCTCATGGGGATTCTAACTATGCCTGCAGGAGTTTCAATACACTTCAGCAAATGATAGTTTAGAGTGCTTAGCCATTCACATCCCCCTACTTCCACATTCTGCTTCCAATGTCTATAGTCCTTTTGCACTGACAGCTTCATTCTCCCTTCAAGTGCAAGTAACTGAAGAATGTATTCGATGCTATCATAAGAGTAAAAGGTGAATGCCGGGATGACAAGGGAGAATTCAAATGTGTCAATGCACAAAAAGGTAAGTGCATCGAAATGTATATGCATAATTAAACTTGGATGCTTCGCGCATTAACAGTAAATGCTGTCTTACTGCATCATGCAATATTCCAGTTGTGATCAATTCTGTTTAGTGGGGTTTAATGTCATATTGAAACAAGTATACAAGATATTAATTAGTTGGCGGGTAAGAGCTATGATTTTTGTAATATTTTTGCTTTCCATTTGTGCGGAGGCTAATGATAGATGCAGACATGCAGTTGCCCTGTTACTGTTGACGACTTCGTAGGAGGTCAATGAAGATTAAACAATATATGTTTCTTTTTTGAAAGAAGGCAGTAGCCAATATATTGATCGAAAGCCAGAATGGCCTTTACATACTCTTCCGCTGTCATCGATAGACAGACAAGAAGATGTGTTAGTACCCACAGTGGTACATAGAACTAGATCACTCATTTGACATTAAATACATCGAAATAGCATGAATCTTCCATCGGTACTACTCCGGAAGATTCGCTAGAGGCACAAAAGTGCGTAGCTCCCTAAAAAATTAGGGACTTAGTGAAAGTAAAACAATTACTATCCTAGAGTTGGGCTTAGGGCTAAAAAAAACCCCATCCTAAATAGAAGGCCCAATACGACAGCCCCAAAGAGAAGAGGTCCAATCCATGGCCCAGCAAGCTAGGGTTGACCAAACCCAGACCATCCTTCCTCCACGCCTGCAGAAGGCTGTGCAGCGCCGCCCTCGAGCCCCGTCCTGAACCAGCCACGCCACGGCCAGCCGCGCCCTGAGTCCCGCCAGCCTCACCCCGAGCCGCGCCTTCAAGCTCCGCCACAAGCCAGCACCGCCTCGAAACCCCGAGCTTCTGCCGTGCAGCGCCCAGCCCCGAGCCCTACCCCCTGCACCTTCGCCAGACGCCCACGAAACACGCCGCAGCTGGATGGCTCCGTCCCTGCACAGCAAACCACCACTGACGCCCAGAAAATTGCCCACGCCTGCCGTCAAAACCAACCTGCCAATCCACAAAGCACAACCATCTTCTCTCCCAACCATCCCCGGGCAATGAAGGGCCTATCCGGCAGCAATCACAAAGACAACGCGGCCGAAGCCAGCGCTATCCATGACAGCCGCCGGACAGGGAGCTATCTGGTGGAGGTTGTGCTCTCTCGCTGCGCTAGGTCTAGAGAGAGTTTTTTTTTTTCTCTCTCTAACAATATATGTTTCTTTTAACACAACCTGGTTGAGCTATAATTGGTCTACTCCAAAGTCCAAACCCCTTAATTAACCATTTCATCAATACTAACCATACTACTCAGTTCTCCTTTTCAAGTGCAAGTAACAAGAATTTACGAATGTTGAGAAAAAAGGAATGGCACATAACAAGTTTAAATGTTCCAAAGAAGTTATATATACAGAAACCTATGTGCAAAGATGCTTACCACATTAACTGCTGTGCTTTCCCTGTGTAAATATGACTCAACTTTGAGAAAGAGGAAACAGTAGATCAGATTCTGCTTTATACTGTTTCTTTATTTCAATGCCAGTCTTATCCATAATCCATCCCACTTCATTTTTCTTTGCTTTTTCTAATGACATAACTTGATTTACAATCAATGTTGCAGGAGGTCAGATATGCAGATTGAAGCTTGGACTAGGTATGATCAATATCTATCCAGTTACATATGATATGGCCATTGATCATCTTGCACAAGTTAAAAAAAGAATAAAACTAAACATATGAAGAACAAATATTCTACTAACTTTAAAGCATGAAAATGCCATTTCCTTTAATTTGTCGTTTTCTTTCTCAATCAGCAGGTGCAGTGGCTGGCATTGTGGCTCTAGTGGTTATTTCTTGCTGCTTCTTTTGGACAAAGAAACGGCAAGATCGTCTAAATGTTGAGGTCTTTCTAAGGAACTACGGGCCACTTCAAGTTAAAAGATACAGCCATTCGGATGTCAAGAAAATGACCAATTCCTTCAAGAAAAAGTTGGGACAAGGGGGTTATGGTGGTGTATACAAAGGAGAGTTAAAAGACGGCCATCTTGTAGCAGTGAAGGTCTTGAACAGATCAAAAGGTGATGGACAAGAATTTATGAACGAGGTCGCAGCCATTAGTAGAACTTCCCATGTCAATATTGTCAGCTTGTTGGGATTTTGTTTTGAGGGTTCAAAAAGAGCTCTTATCTATGAATTCATGCCTAATGGATCTCTTGAGAAGTTCATATTTGATGCAGATAACCCCAAAAAAGATCATCACTTGGGATGGGAAGCATTAGATAGAATTTCACTTGGCATTGCTCGAGGACTGGAGTATCTACATCGTGGCTGCAGCACAAGAATTTTGCATTTTGACATTAAGCCTCACAACGTTCTTCTTGACGAGAACTTCTCACCGAAAATCTCTGATTTTGGCCTTGCTAAAATTTGTGACAGGAAAGAAAGTATTGTGTCGATGTTGGGTGCAAGAGGTACTGCTGGATACATTGCTCCGGAGGTGTTCTGTAGAAACTTTGGAGGGGTCTCCCACAAATCCGATGTTTATAGTTATGGAATGATGCTTTCGGAGATGGTTGGAGGAAGAAGGAACATCAATGTTCAAGCTGATAATAGTAGTGAGATATACTTTCCACACTGGATTTACAAGCGTCTTGAATTGGATCAAGAACTTGGCCTGCAGAGCATCGTGAATGAGGAAGACAAAGTAAGAGCAAAGAAGATGATAATCGTGAGTTTGTGGTGCATACAAACTGACCCTTCAAACAGGCCAGCCATGAAAGAAGTCATAGAAATGTTGGAAGGGAGTTTGGAGTCCTTGCAAATGCCACCTAAGCCTTACTTATCTTCTCCTCCTAAATCCCCTGCGGTGACAGATTCTTCTACTACATTGGTTTCAATACAATAGTACGCACTCTGCATTTATATTTTAACTGAAGGCATCAATCTGTATAATGATTTAATGAACAATATTTCAATGAGCTATCTGTGAGTGTTTTCATCAGGTGACAATACTGTCTCATTATCTAGGCACTTAATTTCTATTGTAACAACCTCATTATGAATAGTATTGCAGATTCCCATTATCTTTTACCTATTGGCTATCCCATTATCTGAATCAAGCCAAGCCCACATCCTCAAGGATTCCAATTTCCTGATTTGAACAGCCTTCTCCCACTTAAAATTAACAAAACCAGTGACTTAGTCAAGAGTATGACATTCCTCAAATTTAACACTAGCTCTGCATATTTTTAGCTCTCATCAAACTGGATTTTCATCATCTTTCTTTACAAGATACCAAAGTGAAGTATGGCCTCTTCTTCTCCCTATTCATAAACTTATAGGTTTGGACAGCCTACAGTTGGTCAAGACTGGCATGCCTCAAATTTAATCATAGCCTCAATACTATTTGAACATCTTTGTTTCAAATTCTGTGGAGGTCAACGAAGGTTGATACCATACATGTTTTCTCGCACATGAACTTGTTTGAGCTGTAAAAGGTCGAAACCCCTCTAATGGACCATTATCATCATCATCATCGAATGAACCTCCCTGGAAATGTTTATTTTGGGGGAAAAAAATGTCTTGGTTGTTTAAGAATAATCGATTTGAGAGAGATTGATGAGAGAATTATATTTCATTATTGAGAATAGGAGTCCTATATATAGGGATTACAAAGTGCATGTTCTAATGTTACAAGGAAAACTAATCCGAGTAGGACTAGGAATTCTAGATCCTTCTCTCCTATTACAACCATGAAACTAATCCTAGTTTGAATAGGCACACAAAACTAATTTTCCTTCAACACTCCCCCTTGTGCCGCTCAAACTTGGTGGTGACGCTTCGTCCGTTGCCTCGTTAAAAACCTTGCTCGAGTGAAAAACCATGTGGGATAAAAACAAGCTCGAGGAGGAGAAAAGAGTACAACACGTCCTTCACTTCTTCGAGATCGAACATGTATGTAGACATCATAACTCCCCCTGATGTCGATATCTCCCCCTGATTGCTACAATCATGGGAGTTCGGATAACTTTCTCAATCCGATGCTCTTCATATGTTTCTCGAAGGTGGATTTAGGTAAAGACTTAGTGAATAAGTGCGCTACATTATCCTCTGATCGGATTTGATTCACTTCAATCTTTAGAAGTGATTGTTGTTGCTGATTATAAAAGAACTTAGGCGAAATATGCTTGGTGTTGTCGCCCTTGATGAAACCTAATTTCATTTGCTCAATACAAGCTGCATTATCCTCATAAATGCATGTAGGTTCATCCGTGGTAGACTTCAAACCACAACTTCCTCGAATATGTCTAATTACGAACCTTAGCCATATGCATTCATGCACAGCTTCATGTAGAGCAATAATCTCTACATGATTCGAGGAAGTAGTAACAAGGGTCTGTTTTGTAGACCTCCAAGATATCGTGGTGCTTCCTATGGTAAAGACATAACCCGTTTGGGAGCGACCTTTGTGAGGGTCAGAGAGGTACCCTGCATCAGCAAAACCCATCAAAACATCATTATCGTTTTGATGGAGTGGAGGAGGGTGAGGCTGGCCACCCTTGGTGGTGGCGTCGGCAATGTTGCTGGCCATGGCGTTTTGGATGGTGGCTCTTGATCCAATTTGGTCTGATCTCATCCTTCCATCATCCCTTTTCTCATTGTAGGGATAGAATAGGCCCATATCAATCGTCCCTCTTAAGTGTCGAAAGATCGTCTTTACACCAATCAAATGGCGGCGTGTTGGTGCCGAGCTATATCTAGCTAACAAGTTCACTGCGAATGAGATGTCCGGTCTTGTGCATTGAGCTAAGTATAATAATGAGCCTATTGCACTTAAATAGGGCACTTCGGCCTCTAATGATTCTTCGTCCTCATCCTTTGGGCGAAACGGATCTTTTCCGGGCTCAAAACTACGGCCGATCATGGGAGTACTCACAGGCTTTGCTTTATCTTCATTAAAGCGCCTTAGGATTTTTTTAGTATATGCAGACTGATGGATCAAAATCCCATCACTACGGTGCTCGAGTTCTAAACCGAGACAAAACCGTGTTTTCCCAAGATCTTTCATCTCAAATTCGGATTTCAAGTATTTAGCAGTTTCCTTTAACTCATCTAGAGTTCCAATTAGGTTCATGTCATCGACATAAACTGCTACAATTGCAAATCCGGAACTTGTTCTTTTAATGAACACGCATGGGCATATTTCATTGTTAATATATCTTTTCCCAATAAAGTAGTCACTTAGACAGTTATACCACATCCGTCAGGATTGTTTTCATTCATATAGTGAGCATTTTAATCTTATTGAAAACACGCTCCGTGGTTTAGAGCCACTTGATTTGGGTAATTGAAGTCCATCTGGAACCTTCATATATATCTCTGAATCTAGATCCTTATAGAGATATGCTGTAACCACATCCATAAGCTGCATGTCAAGTTTTTCGGAAACTACCAAACTGACAATGTAGCGGAACGTTATAATGTCCATTACGGGAGAATACTTCTCCTCGTAGTCGATTCAAGGGCGTTGTGAGAAACCTTGTGCTACGAGGCTGGCTTTATATCTAACCACCTCATTTTTCTCATTACTCTTTCTAATAAAGACCCATTTAAGGCCAACAGGTTTTACATCTGGGGGTGTCTGCATTATAGGCCCAAATACCTATCTCTTTGCTAGTGAATCCAATTCAGCCTGGATCGCATCTTTCCATTTAGGCCAATCTGCTCTTCGTTGACATTCTTCGATAGAGTGAGGTTCAATATCATCATATTCTATAATTCCTTTTGCAATATGATATGCAAATGCATCATCAATAGCCATAGAATTTCTATCCATCATCTCATGTACACTAGTGTAATTCATGGAGATCTCTCTATTCTCTGGAATTGGTCATGACATTGGAGCGTCCCCCAATGATGTCTCTTGGACATAACCATAATCCGGAATATCCTCATGAGATGGATTATTTACATCGATGATTAATGGATTATTTTGTGCCAAACTCGCTTTCTTTCTTGGACGAGAATCCATTGAACCTATAAACCTCCCGCGCTTCCTGGCAAGAGCCGTGGGCCTAGCCACAATGTCACCATCACTATGAGAGGGGACGTTGGCGCCATGCTCAGTTGCCCTTGAGATGGCATCATGTCCTCTAATTTTTAGGACATCAATCCTTGCAGGCACGTTTGCAGCAGGTATATGTGATCTCGTCACTTTAGCGATATCAGAAAACACATCAGGCATCGATTCTGCTACGTTATGAAGATAGAGAATTCTCCACACTTCAATTTTGGACTGTGCGGTTCGGGGATCAAGATGAGACAAAGTGGGGACAAACCATGACAATTCATGTCGTTCCTGTTGAACATTTATGTTCTTATCTCCCCCTAACGACGGGAAGACTGTCTCATCAAAGTGACAATCCGCAAATCTAGCGGTGAAGAGATCACCTGTCAAGGGTTCTAAGTAGTGGACAATCGTTAGAGAATCGAATCCAACATAAATGCCTAATAGTCTTTGAGGACCCATTTTGGTACGTTGTGGTGGCGAAATTGGCACATAAACTACACACCCAAATATGCATAAGTGTGAGACATTAGGCTTATACCCAGTCACCATCTGGGACTCAGAAAAGGGTTGAGTGGCAGTAGGCCTTAGACGAATAACCACAACTGCATGTAATATTGCATAGCCCCAAGAAGAAATAGGGAGAGATTGATGCGCATTACCAATGCTCTAGCGACCATTTGTAGTCGTTTAATGACGGCTTCTGCCAGACCATTTTGGGTGTGAACATGAGGAACATGATGTTCAACTTCAATCCCAATGGACATGCAATAATCATCAAAAGTTTTTGATGCCCTAAGTGGCCGGTCTTGCACAATCTTGGGGCCGTGAGGCCCAGCTGCATCTCCTCGAACCAATTTTTGGTTTTTACTTCTCTTCGTTCTGAAGAATGGATGTCCTTGTGAAGTCTTTAATATACAGATCATCATATCACGACCTGGGTGTCCCAAACGGTCATGCCAAAGCCTATATGTGTCGAAATCCCATAAATCATCTCTCATAACATGATTGGATTCAATTATTCGAATAGTGGTTGCATACAACCCACTAGAATGACACATAAGTTTCTCTAAGACTCTTTTATGTCCGTAGTCATTAGAGGTGATGCAAACGAACTCTTGTCTATTCTCACAATGTGTTTCCACATGAAAACCATTGGCTCTTATATCTTTGAAGCTCAAAAGGGTTCTTTCAGCCCTAAGAGCGTAGAGAGCTTCAGTGACATTAATGATTGTGCCATGTGGCAACAAGAATTGAGCTGGTCCTCGACCATGAATTAATTTAGATGACCTTGCCATTGTAGTCAATGAAGATCGAGTAGGTGTCATCTCAAGAAATAACTGCCTATTTCGAAGTATGGTGTGAGTAGTAGCACTCTCCACGAGGCATTCTAGCTCTCCGGGAAACATACTTGAATGAATAAAGTTTGAATAAAAATTGACACTTCACTACTACAAAAAGGTCATCAGACGACAGTGATTTTCTGTTGTGTGATGACCAAACTAACCGTGGTCTAAACGAGTGTTGTGTGATTGAAAAATCAGACAACGGTGATTTCACCGTTGTGTGACAATACTTTGCTCAACAGAATATCTGTTTCCGTTGTGTGAATTCTGCGCAAGCATGTGCCTGGCATAGCAGGCGCGGGGATGTGTCGGTACATTCAGACAACAGAAGAAAGAATTCACTGTTGTGTGAGATTCATAACACACAACAAATATAACTCATTCTTTGTTGTCTGAGATTCATAACACACAACAGATATTACTCATTCTTTGTTGTCTGAGATATGTAACACACAACAGATATTACTCATTCTTTGTTGTCTGAGATTAATAACACACAACTGAAGTGAAATTATATCCCTTGTCTGTTGATTACTCAGACAACGGAGATGATTTCATTTCTGTTGTGTGTTATGAATCTCACACAACAGAACTTTGTTTTCTTTTGTTGTTGGTTGTTAGTTCACACAACTACTCTATTTGGTTTCTGTTGTGTGTTATGAATCTCACACAACAGAACTTTGTTTCTTTTGTTGTTGGTTGTTAGTTCACACAACTACTCTATTTGGTTTCTGTTGTGTGTTTTGAATCTCACACAACAGAAGTTTGTTTCTTTTGTTGTTGGTTGTTAGTTCACACAACTACTCTATTTGGTTAGCTGTAGTGTGAATATTGTAATCAAATTGAGTAACAAACCAGTGACTATTGGACAGTAATTACCACATCAAAAGTACTCAAATCCATATCATTCCATTACCATTTTTCAAACATCCATACATTCAAGTGACTAGGTAATGTACCAAACAAGAAAGCATTCCTAGCTAGCTACACATGAATCAAAAGCTGATATAATATCTTTTCGCTTCAACAAAACCTTCTTGTGCCATTTTATCAAGCATCCTGTGCACTATATATACTCTCATTTGCATCACCTCCAAGCTTATTGTGAAGCTTCACGAGTTAGCACATATTGCAGCAGAAGAGCATGATACAGTACCAAAGGGGTTGGTTTTCCAGAGGAATGAAGAACAAGAGCATGTAACCCAAGTTCAAGTGCCTTTTCCCCACTCACTAGCACCAATGAAGCTGCACCATCACTGCTCAAGAGAAAAGCACAACCCATTATGCACTGTTAAAAATGAGAGACCATTATGATTTATGAGAAGTACCTAAACACAGACACATATATAAATAATCTTATGATAAAAGCATTGCCAGCAGTAACTGTACCCCCATAATATAAAGTTTCAGATAGATGTAGATGGGGTGTGGGTAATTATTTTCTCTGTAAAAAAGGTAATGTACTTCATACTCAATGAACTTGACAAGCACAACCAAAATTTTCAGGTTCGATAGTTTTATGTAGAGAAGTCATGATTTAGAGATTCTTTTCCTAATGGACAGATTGCTATCAGCCTAAGGTATTACCACTTCTTTATGTTGCTGATTACATATACACAAACTCAGTCTGAAACAACAAAGATCCCAAAACCAACCCACCCAGCTGGAAAGGAAAGCCATATTCACCATAAAATTGATCTAGACGAATATTACTATATGAAGACTGATCGATCAGTAACAAAAACAAACTATGATAGAAGTAACAATGCAGAACTTGTATTTGTCACAATTCACAAGCCTAATATATAGCATTCTACGGTCAATTACCTCTTATAACAAGATTGATAAAAAGAAATCAAACGAATAGAGTAATGTGAACATAGTCTAATGAAAATGGAATAGAAGAAACCTGTACATAGTCTAACTAACATCCTCCTTGCTTGTAACATTCCTCACCAAAAGACGTGTTGAAAGACCTACACATACAAAGACAAACCTCAATAGCTTTTCTGTATCCAGCAGTAAATATTTGCAGAAAAGGTGGAACATCCTTAGAGTTCCAAAATATTAATACTGGAAAGTACAAAGAACACTATTAATACTACTTCTCTGTTGTTTCTTTTATTATGTCTTCACATAACCCCTCTACGGATTCACTTGGAACACCTCTAACTTAATTCAACACTCATCTGCTGAGACAAACTGATGATGAATCTAACCTGCTCGCTGTGGCCCTGAGGGAAGTAATAAGCAAGACACCCCACTTGAGGCAAACAAACAAGGGGGCCGGCGCAGGCATGCCATAACTCGGAATTTATGGCCTTCCGGGACCCTGAAAATAAATAAGACCATATAGAATGAGGCACAATATTTAATAACTTGTGCTAAAAATTAACAAATACACACCTTAATTAACAACATCGGCATCAATATTCAATTCTCATCAACCTCAAACAATAGATCCTCTTAGAGACCTGGGATAGGAGTATGAAGGTAGCATAAAACATAAGTAGAAAGGACCAGATGCAATTAGAACATAGATAGGTGGAATCTGTACAGTTCAAAAAAAAAAAAAAAACAAACAAACAAAGAAATTACAATAACAAAATGATGTAGAATAACTCATTCCAACAGATTAATACCTTTTCTTGATTCGTGGCATGGCAATGTCACATGAGTAGTCCTTTGTCAGAAGTTCATCAATAAGCTCATCCACATGAGTCAACGAGAAACCTGAGACAATGAAAAGCAAACTTGAGTTAGCGTGCACGTAAACTGACCAATGGTAAAGAACATTTATATAGCAGTTACGAAATAGTAATCAGGGTGATCATAACTTACGTCCATCAGCCAATTTACTTTTCAACTTCCGATAGTCATTGTACAGAGGCTCTAGGTACTGGTAGACATCAGTATCGCTGCCTGTGATACGCAAGTAAAATGCACCAAGTACCCGAACATATCTGAAACCCAAGTAAAAAGTGTTAAATCACATTGAAGCAAACTGTAATGGAGAATGCTAGATGGCAACACGAGATGTAAAAACAAATAGATATTCAGCACTCAGAATCAAACAGGCTACTTCAAACAGAACATAACCACTACAAAAACAACTTGCAGTAGTAATTAGGCAACCCAATATATTTAGACCTTCCTAAACAAAAATTACACCAATTTCACTTTATATTTTAACCCGAGGCCTATAACTTCTCCTCTACCTCCACCTAGCACAAGACTCGATTATATGTTCAAACCACCCAAATTCAAAAATTTAAGTAAGAAGAAAAGAAAAAAAAGCAACGTAGGAAGGGAACAAATTAACAAATCAGAATGATCCTGCAGTTCTTTTAACAACTTCATCTCCTCAAGTATACTAGACTGTGCTCCACTAAGCAACCCTCCTCCAATTCTCATCTTCTCTTCCATTATGACGTGTTCTGAACCAAAAGAACTCACCTTTCACATCTTCAATGCAAAACCCAGAACCCAAATAAAAAAAGCTGGTCACTTACGACCAAGAAACCTCTTATTATTTTTTTCCCCTAGAAACTCCAAAACCTCCTCTGACTGACCCAGCTCAGCTTATCTCATATTCCTTCAAATTTTACAACTGACCAATTTCTGAGAATCCTATAAAACAAACAAGGCCACTCCAACTCTGTCTTCTGGTTTTCCATCCTCATCCACAACAACAACCCCTGTTTCTGGTTCTGATTTCACATCACATTCAATCAGTCAATATGAATATAAAAAAAATTCCCTTTCAGACGAAAAAAAATAACAGAAATAAAATAATAAAAAAAACCTTGAGGAGGAAATTCAGGTTTGAACATGGGTGCTTCTGGAATCACAGTGTTCCTCAATAACTGCACAAACAATACACACAATCCTTTCAGTTGTTCCAATCACACAAGGAAAGGAAAATAAAAAGGGAAAGTGCAGAAAGAAAGAAACAAACAGACCTGAGTCATCTTATTCTGCTTCTTCAACACTGAGATTATCAAAGAACCAATAATGGGGACCTCAACAATCCATACAAACAACTTAAGAAAGAAACCCGTCAAATGCGGAGCTACAAACAAACACAATATTTCAAAAGCTTTCAACCTTGAGATTGACTTCAAAAGCTTGCATGTCTTCGAACTTGAAACCTGCATCCATTCAGGGGAATTTATTAACCTGATTTCAGAAAACTTCATAACATAGTTCCGTACATATAGAAACTAATTACTAATATACCTCAACAATATAGACGACAGATTCCATCTAAAGAATAGGTTGAAGAGCCAGAACTGATAGACAGGCATCAGTGTCAACTTCATACCTAATCAATTGAGGATGTCAAGTCAAATAAGTTCCATGGAGTTAAAAATTTAGATGTGCCAGAATATTCAATGGAATTTCGCATGACAAGAAATTTCAAAGAAAATTTGAGAGCATATAGTCCACAACAATTTCTCAAATAGAATCAAAGTTGATCAAATCCTCACCTATCTGCCTTTTTTGGCAGTATAATTATGGCACATGCCTTGTTGACAACAGCTCTTTCATATGATTTTGTTAAGCTCATGCTACAACTGCAAATGAAGGTGCTTATTAGCTAATCTAAAGGCCTACTATCCATAAAGGGATACCTTATTAGCTTTACCTAGAGGCTATGATATAAAATGAATCCGAATATTATATACTTGACAACAAACTTGTAACACCAGACTTAATTGAAACAACTGCTATAGTTGAAACTTAAAAGCTACTGAAGTCATAACTGGTTCATATGCTAACTGTAAGTGGAAATGACACTTACAATATAGAAATGACACTTACAACCAACTGAGGGCTGTAATCCCTAGTCCCAATCCAAGCACTTTCAATAGCCAATCCATTCCCATACTCATGGGAAACCACCGGGTGGTGCAATTCCACACCCTTGGGCGACTTCCTACAATACAAAAACGCAATCGACGGCGGGCAAAAGAACCACTTGTGCAAATTACTAGTATAATAATCAGCCCCAATCTCCTTCATATCAACCTCAGTGCACCCAATGCTGTGTGCCGCATCGACGAAAACCTGATCAACTCCCTCCTCCCTACAAATCTTAACCAACTCCTTAACAGGTATAACCACACACGGCATTGAAGTAATATGATCAATCACAGCTAACCTAACCCTCCTACCATTAGCCTTCCCCTTGTCCAAAGCCTTCTTAAACTCAGTTACAATCTCATCGTTGGAATTCAAAGGAAACGGCAAAGGTACCTCAATGACGTGCCCGCCGGCGCGAGTGACGTAGGCCTCAATCGACTTCTTGACGGCGCCGTAGGCGTAGTGGAGCATGACGACGGCGTCGCCCTGCTCGAACTTGCTCTCGGAGAAGCCCTAGGCGGCCTACTGGAGTACGATAGCGGCGGCGGTGGTGGCGTTGTCGACGATGGAGACCTCGTCGACGTGGTCGGCGTTGATGAGGTCCTTGATGAGGGTGCGGGAGTGGATGATGCCGGCTTGGAGGTGGTTGAAGTAGAAGTGATCAGGCTGGGAGAGGTACTTGAGCTGCCAGCGGCGCTGGGCCTGGAGGACGGAGTCGGGGCAGGACCCGAAGCTGCCGTTGTTGATTCGGGCGACGGTGGGGTCGTGGTGGGAGAATTCGGCGGCGATTTCGGAGGGGGTGATGAAGGAGAGTTTGGGATTTTTGGAGGCGTGGGTGTTGGAATCGCCGTTCAGGGCACAATTAAACTTCCAACAAATTCTAAAGTTGCTCACACAACAGAAACCTAACAAACTGTTGTAAGAGTATCAAAATGTCAAAACATGGAGGGAAATCTGCAGCATACAGCAATTTGGCTCAAAATGTTGCCGCCTATATGTTCCCACTTTCACACAACAGAAAAGTATAACTTCTGTTGTCTAATTTCTACAGCTTGCACTAGGTTTACCTTGTGGAAGACATTCAATCAAGCTTCCTTAAAATTTGGCATCCAGTTTTCAATCACACAACGGAAATATAAAGCACCATTGTATCAAGTAGCACAAATTTCAGATTTTAAGAGGCAACCAAGGCTCCAAAGTGGAGGGAAATCTGCCGCTAATTTTTTTAAGACTCAGACAATAGACATTACTTAAGTCCGTTGTGCAATGTGATGTCGCTTTTGGGAAGCGACCAATTTAACCCTGAAATGTCATTAGTAGTATAAAGTAAATAGGGATCGTTCTATTCCGGGGATTGAGGGTACACCTGTCATTGTCAAACAATTAAACAATTAAAATTAAAACAAAGTATAATATTTACAAAGATATAACAAAATATATACATATTTACGAAAAAAGGGGGGATTTTTGGTTTTTGGTTTTCTATTTTCGAAAATAAAATCTAAGCTAACAAAACAATTAAAATTGCAAAAACATAAAAAACACAAATGGGATGCAAGAACAAGGATCAAGGTCGAAACTCATGATTAAAATTGATTCAAGTTCATCATTGTTCATCATAGTCATGCAAGAGGAGTTGATCATGTGAAACGTTCAAAAGCAAACAATTCCCCATATTTTACTTTCAATGCTAATTAACCTAAGCGAAAGCACCTAGATTAATCCTATCAAACATGCAATCAAACCCTAGAAAGCTAGTCAATCATGTCATGTTCAATGCATTAAGCACCTAGAAAGGCTATCAACTCAAATGTGCAACTTAGTATGAAAAAGTCCACCTAATTGCAATCTTCTTTGATTAAATTCGGTTTTTGTACAAAACCTTTACTACTTGTTGATTCAAGAACACAAAACCAAAAAGTTGATTCATGTTCTCAAATTCGTAGCACCATTCATATAAAAACCTTAAATGTTTCGAACCATCCAAGACTATCATACAAAAGATTTCTATCATGCAAATTTAATCAAACACTCACACAAAAGCAACCATAAATCGCAATATATGAATCTGAAAATTAACTATTAATCATAAAATTTCAGAAAACAATACTTGTTCAAACATATGTGTCAACTAAGGCATAACCAACGAAAATTACAAAGCAAAGGTTACAAGGAGAATCGGATTACACCGTGATGAAGATGAGATGAATGAAGTGATGAATGGTCTCTTGAATTTCGAAAGCAATCTTCAAGGATGGTGATGGGTGATGTGCACGGCTTGACCTCTTCTTCCTTGGCCTTGCTTGAACTTCGTGGTTGCCCTAGAGGATGGAGAAGAACACGGCTAGGCTAGAGAGTTTTCTGAATTTTTCTTAAAGTGTAAACGCAAAAGTGGGAACTAGGAACTCCTTGACGTTGAGAAAGGGGAAGAATATATAGGAGCACGGCCCCTATGTTTCCAATCCGTCCAAAACCCTAGAAAAGCTCACGGCAATCTCTTGCTTCCTCCACATAATTTTCTCCAATGATTTCTTGCCACATAAGCCCTATGAGGTGGTCCAACCAATCACAAAATTCCAATATTAATTCCCTAAATAATCTTGCCGAAATATAGAGATATTTTCTGATTTTGACATTTAATTTCGGCCAAAACTCTTTAGGGAATGTAGGAATGTATCTAGACTTCTTTTGAGCTTTTCTTGGTCTCCACCTTTTTCTCTTTCCTTAAAACTCTCTAGGGAGTATCTTTGCCGTCCAAAACCCTAAGGTTTTCACGTCCTCCCTTGTTTATCTCTTCCTTTTTCACGGCAAAGCTTCTAGGGTTTATCTCCAAGTATTTTCTTTCCATAAAAATAGCCCTAGAAAATCTCCCTAGAAAATCTCCTTTTAATTTCTGATTTTTGGACGCCTCTTCCTTGTTTCTCTCTTGCAAATTCACGGCAAAACATCTTTAAGGCTAGGGTTTGCGTCACAAACCCTAGTTCCATGGGCTCTTGTGGGCTTTTATCCAATTAGCCGAAAATCCAACAAGTCTTGAGAGTTTTTGGGCCTCCATGCGTCACTTCTATGCTATGTCATCTTCCAACGTCACACACTTTATTTTTCCATTTCTTTTTCATAGTAACGTTGGAAACTTCATAGGTGGGCTTTCCTCCTTTCCGCAGGGTTTCCTGGTTGGACCAGGAAAACTTCTTCTCTTCATTTCTGCTCATTTCTGTGGCTCATTGTTCTTCATCTTTGCTCCCCTTGGAGTTTGCAAGCTCCTCTTTCCATTTATGAGTTCATTTCCACTTTCTAGCTCGGAGGTCCTGAAAATAGAAACTAGTAAGAAAAATAGAAACTTTCCTAAAATGAAAAAATGGCAACTTTCCTAAACTGAAAATGGGAAACTTTCTAAAAATGAAAAATAGAAACTACAAAAATAGAAACTTTCTACAAATAGGAACTTTCCCAATCAAAGAATGGAAACTTTCCTAAACAGGGTTTTATTAAGGAAATAACGCAGAAAATGTAGGGAAAAACAAGTAAAACGTCGCATTAAAATGCTCCTATCAAAATGTAGTTCTGATAAAAAAGTTATCACTTTGTTGGCATTCACACAACAGAATATAACAAGTACCGTTGTGCAATAAAGCTTACTTAAACACACAACGGATGATTTCTGTTCCGTTGTGTGATTAGTGTTGTGTGATTAACTTTTTGTGGTAGTGCTTTATTTCAATGAAAGCCAATAATTACGTTAAAATTTCTAAATTTAATCCAAAAAGGATAATCAAGCTTAGACAAGTAGTAGTTACTCAATCCGTTTGGTAATTCCAATTTGGTTGTGACCAGGTAAGGTAAGGCGAGATTTTGGTGGAGCGTTGCTCACTTTTAAAACCGTTTTCTCAGTTCAAACCTTTCCTACACATCATAATTACTCTCAAGTACGCCTAGTGAGAAAGAGTTATAACCACTGTCTTTGTTGAGAGTTTCCAAAAAAAATTAGATTTGGATTGAAACCAATGACGTTTATATGGTCAAATTTTTATGCTTACTAACGCTCTTAGTCTGTAGCCTATGAACGCTCTTAGTTCGTAAAAATCAATGCTCACGGACGCTCTTAGTCCGAAGATTACGAACGCTCTTAGTTCGTATGTAGCGTGAATCCCCATGATTCTGCTTTTAGCAAATCGAACCCACGTTACAAAGAGGTGGGATGTAGAAGAAGGGATTTTGTAAGTCCCCAAAGAAAAGTAAATTTAAATTTCAAAAACAGGAACAACTTACTTGTGAAAACTTACTCATGAATTTCGAAACTTGAAATTCTCAATACACGCGCGTGTTGATGCAGACGTGTAGGATTCCAGGCATGCTATCGATCCTGGGTCTGGGATTGCAAACTATCTTTCAATCCCTGCTGTGGGGCCGATACAGGTCTGGCCTAGGTAAGCCGAGGAGCTGGCCGACGGATGCGTGTGCAGGGGCGCGTAGACGCTGCAGGGGCAGGCACGCAGATGAGGCTAGCGTGGGCTAGGAGCTACTGCAGCGATGCTTGAAGGTGGCAGCAGCGGTTTTCAAGGATTTTTTGTTTGAAATTCAGAGCAGATTTGCCTCTTAATAGCTTTCACTTCGATTGGTGTATAGGTCTCAAAACAACTCTGATAAGGCTGAAATTCGGAGGTCAGATAGAAGAGACAGAGACGAACAACTTTGATAAATTAAGCATTTTGATCTGAGGTCCCTATTAAGACGTTTATGGGCTTGCAAGCAGGCTGATTTGCACAGGAACTAGCGTCCTGCTATGCTGCAGGGGCAGTAGGCGGCACACGGGTGCGTAAGGGCTGCAGGGGCAGCGTGCAGCACAGAGGCGCTCCGTGGGCAGCAGCGGCTAGTCTAGCACGAGCTAGGTGCAACGGTGAAAAGGTTATGTTGAAGAATTTTCTGTTTTTGGATTTTTGATCTCAAGGTTAGGGCTCGTGTTGATAACGTGTTTAAGAATAATCGATTTGAGAGAGATTGGTGAGAGAATTATATTTCATTATTGAGAATAGGAGCCCTATATATAGGGATTACAAAGTGCATGTTCTAATGTTACAAGGAAAACTAATCCGAGTAGGACTAGGAATTCTAGAACCTTCTCTCCTATTACAACCATGAAACTAATCCTAGTTTGAATAGGCACACAAAAATGATTTTCCTTCAACATTGGTGATGCAGGGCAGAAGCTAGAAGTCTTTTGGATGCTCCAGCATCACTTGGGGTAAACACTGAACATGAACTACTGGGTTAGCTTGGAGAGCCAAAGACTTCACTGTATTGATTAAAGTCTTTATATATCCAATAGTTCTCCTAGTCAAGTAGCCTGTTGCAAGAGAATAAAATTATTTTGAAGGAAGGAGCTGGTTAGGACTAGGAATCCCAAAACTAAGCTAAAGCATTGTGGTTGTAGTTTATCAATCAATTGTTATGGGGGTAAAAAGTCGGTCTGCTTTGCTAATATTCTCTGCTCTTAGTCATCTTTCTATTTACTACACTGAGGGAAATTAACCGCATGCACAATTTGGACCTCCTAGTACTAAAATGGAAACTATGCTATATATATCCACTTAACCCTTCCAAAATAGATCACATCCTCCTGAATGCAGGTTGCATATAATATGATGCTCGTTTCACTTAAATGACCTGCTGTCATTTCATATTCTAACAAGATCATTGGGAAGTGGGAACTATTGTAGATTCATTTCCATTTGTTCAAGTCAATAGACTCCAGTGTCGAGCCAAACTTAAATGTGACTTCTCACCGTTGAGAATATTTATATCTCACATGGATAAAATAGGACATTGTCTATGGATTTATAAGAGTTTGGGCCACTCCATCCATTGCCAATTGGTTTTAGATATGAACCCCAGATTACTTTATCATGGTATCAGAGCGGGTTATCCCACGTGTGCATGCCTAACGGCCACACCGGCTCCACGTCACCCAAAAGTTGTTCACGTGTATGGCTTGAATATTCGCTGCACGTGATAGAAAAAATGAGTTTATACAAGTTTGGGCCACTCCATCCATTGTCAATTGATTTTGGATCTGAATTTCAGATTACTTTATCACTAAGGCTTAGTTTGGGATTGATTTTGAAACTGCTTTTGACCTCAAAAGCGCTTCTAATATTGTTTAGTGGTGTTTGGTAAACCATGGAGAATCAGCTTCTTACCTGAAGCACTTCTCCCAACCACCGAATTGAAGATGCTACAATTTGTAGGTTTTGATTTAAGCTTCTGCGGGAATCAACTCTGGACGCGGAAGATTAAATGAAATTTTGATGAATATCTGAATTGTCCTCATGCTTTTCTCACTTTTACATCCTTCTCTCTCGCACTCTTCCCTCTGCAAAGATCTCGACAGCCTCATCTACAGCACCTCCGCCTCTTCCTCTTCCTCTTCACTAAAATTCAAGAGAGGAACATCCCCCAATTTTGAAGAGGTAAAACATCTGACCCATAATCCCAAACTCTCAAAATCAATCAGCAAAGTAGACTCAGACAGTCAGACCTATCTCCATATCTTAAGAGCTCATCAACATCAAATTGAAACCCAGAAAACAATCTCAAAATTCCCAGAAAAGAAACTCATAATGGCACCTGCAAGATTAAAAGCCGACTCAAAATCCCCTTCCCATTTGGGAACTAACTCGACATAATCATCACAGTATCTCACCATGGTTAAATTTCAAAACCCAAAACAAAGCATAGATGCAGAATTCATGAGAGTGAAGAGAGAGAGTGAAAAAAAAAAAAAGGAAACGAATATGGATAAATGAAATTGAGCGAAGAAACGGAGTGGAAAGGTAGATCACAAGGAAAAATCAACAAGATGGAGATGAAATTGGCTATGTGGCTTTTCTTCCTTCTGCCCTGATCGTTGTGGATGAGGAGAGATAATGGTCTTCTTCTGTTTTTGTTTACTGTTAGATTCTTGACTTCTTGTTTCTAAGCTTATTTGATTTTTTTTTTTTGGTAATTCGTTGTTTCTTTGGGCTGGTCCCAAATGCACTCCAAAAAAAAAAAACAAAAGGAAACAATAGAAAATATCAGAAGAATTAGATGAACATAAATTTTTTTATTTAGTGGTATTTATTTGGGTTTTTTTCAACATTTATGTCATTTTTAGTAATTATAAGCCATCAAAGCACTTTTTACTCATTGTTTACCAAACACTCTGAAATTGCTTTTCGTTCTCACAGCACTTTCAAAAACAGTTTACCAAACACTCAGCTGCTTCTTGTCAAAGAAAAATCAGAAGTGTTTCCTCTCACAACAAATTTGAAAGTACTTCCACTCACAGCACAGCAATCCCAAACTAAGTCTAATTCAACTGGTCAAAAGCAGAGAGGCAAAGACTTCAATTTGGGCCACCATCAAGTCAAGAGTTAAGACTATGTCATTCATTTACGCTCAACGTACGCCACGTTATATTTCCCTCTTAACCTGATTTTCTTCATCTTTCTTCACTGTTTGTACCCAATTTTCAAGATCTAAAATGAAGCAAAGCATCTTCTTCCCCTCATTCATAAATCTCTGCATCCTCATCTTTTTTCTTCAATCAGAAACCTAATTTCTGTGGACATTCACTACCAGAACTACAGGATGCCCAAGACTTGCGATAACCAATACATAAGCTTTCCATTCTTCATCCCAGGCCAGCAAGAACCGTATTGCGACTTTCCGGGATTCTAAGTCTCCTGCAATGAAGAAAACGGCTACCCTAATCTCCAATTGCCCGGCGATGATTACTTAATCTACAATATCAGTTACCAAGTCTGGTCTCAAACGCTGATCTTTCACAGTCAATAACAGCTGGCTGTCTTCCATTAGTCAAAAACTTAACCTTTCCTACTGATCAGTATGACCTTGTTCCGAATAAAAAAGAACTGCTTTTGTTGTATGACTGCAGCTCTTCTTTGGTTGATGAGTCATTTTCATTGTACAAGCCTAGCTGCTTTGAGCCAAACAGAAGTACTAGTACTTTAGTTTTGGCGGTGCCTGAGGTACTGTTTGATAATGTATCTGACATACAGTGGTGGTGGCTCCGGTTTGGATTATGCCACTAACAATCGGTGGGCTAGTGATGAGGTGTTGAGTAGAGGGTTTATGCTGAAATGGCTTGCTAACAACTGCAGCCGGTGTGAGCTCAGCAGAGGGAAGTGTGGCTTCGATTTCCAGACATCTCGTTTTAGCTGTTTGTGCCTAATTAGGCCTCATTCTGTCAGATGTGGAGTTAAAGGTTAGTCCTTTATGTATCTTCCTTCTTGTTCTTTCTCTGTTTATGAAGTTTTGAGTTCATTGTTAGATAGATTGCTGCTGCCACAGTGGAAAGTTGACTTCATTCCCTTATTTGGCTAATTGGCTTTCGACACGTGCGCTTACGTTTAGCGCAAATCGCGTTCAAGTTAGGGACCCTTTCAATTTATCATCAACCAAACGCGAAGACTTCAAAGTCTTGCATCCAATACTTTACAAGTCAAACTAGCGTGTTGAAAGGCGGCGAGATATTTAAAAGATGAGAGAGGGTATTAAATAGCTAAGCCTCAGCAAAATCCTAAGCCTGCTACTGGTGTTATGGTTTGTGGGGAGAGAATTGGAGCAAATAGTTATCCTGCTTTGTTTATTCTCTCTGCACTCACTAGTCTGGTGATTGTAATATACTCCATTGCAAGAAGCCAAACTAATTGTCCAGCCTACTTCTGTAATAACATAGTAGCCAGCATCTCCTTCCCTTTCAAAAATAAAACACATTCACCTGAATGCGGGCTGTACACTGTCGATTGTTCTGAACGCTATAGTCCCAAGATCCAACTCAAAGAGGGAGGATACTGGTTTCATTTGAAAGCATCAGTCAATCAAGTACCGTTTCAATTAATGACAGAAAGCTTCAGGACCGCGTAGAGAGCTTAGAAAGAGATGTCTGCAACGATGACGTTTTCAGTGATTTAAGTCTCTCCGGCCTTTCTTCCATCCTTAGGACATCCACAAGCAACCTTACCGTGTTCATATGCAAAAACACCTTGGAAAAACCCCCTTACAAGGATCCTAACTATGCCTGCAGGAGTGTAAATTATATTAACTATACTGTATCAAATGATACTTTAGCGTGCTCGGCCATTCAGATCCCCATAAATCCACCTTCTCCTTCCAATGTCTATAATCATTCTGCATTGACTGCTAAATTCTCCCTTCTAGTGATATTTACCGAATAATGTTTTCAGTGCTTTACTACTGGAGGTATATGCATGGATGACAATGGAGAATTCAAATGTAACCGCACACTAGAAGGTAAATGCTGGGATGACTACTGAGAGATCATTATTGTTGATTTTTTTTTTGAGAAGATTGTTAGATACTTAGGGCACGTTTACTTACTTAGAAGGAAAGGGAATGATTAAGGGGTAAAAACATTTCTGCGTTTACTAACACATAAAGGAATCGGAATGATTTCGGGTAAAAGAATTCCTGCATTTACTAACACATGA
This sequence comes from Rosa lucieae, assembly GCA_024704745.1. Classification (NCBI taxonomy): domain Eukaryota; kingdom Viridiplantae; phylum Streptophyta; class Magnoliopsida; order Rosales; family Rosaceae; genus Rosa; species Rosa lucieae. The sequence continues at coordinate 55,611,843 of CM045495.1, forward strand.
AGGAATAGGAATGGATGTAGGTCCCACCTCCTTATCAGGAATCGATTCCTGAATACTCAGGAATTCGATTACGAAGGGGGGAGATGGGTTTAGGAATCATTCCTCCGGAATCAATACCGATTCATTTCTTCTCCCATTCCACTTGTCTCCGATTCATGATTATTTTCCATTCCAAGTAAGTAAACGTGCCATAAAATAGATTATTGCTGCCACTGAAACTATTACCAGTAATGATAGGGAGGAGTCTGATTCAAACAAAAAATTCATAATAATTGAGAAATTGTTGTAGAGAATTGGAAAATTATATTGTATTTATCTCACCATGAGGTTTAAATAGGGCTACATCCACTACTAGGATAAAGTTCATAGACATCAGTTCACAACTGATGTTAAAAAAAAAAATTTCCGATGTCTTAGTGGGCGATGTTAAAGATCGCCAAAACTAAGACATCGGTTCACAACTGATGTCTATTTTACAACGAGACATCGGTTTAAGGTCCAGAACCGATGTAAAAACGTTAATGTGATCACCATTTTGGTGTGTTAAGCTATTGTCAAACCTTCATATTTTGGCATTAGATGCTTAATGAAATATAGGTCTAACAACACAATTATCCATTTTAACATCGTTTCTGATTTAGAAACGATGTCTGATAATATTTTACACATCGGTTCTCATAAATTTTTGCTTGTGGTTCATAAGCTTTTCATGTGTTTGGTACATAATATTTCACTAGACATTCAATCTACATTCTATAGTATAGTTTGAACTGATGTCCATATTTATGCTAGACATCGGTTTTGTTTATATATCGATGTCCATAGTTATTCTAGACATCGGTTTTTCTTTATATATCGATGTCCATATTTATTCTACACATCGGTTTTGTTTATATATCGATGTCCATAGTTATACCAGACATCGGTTTTTGTTTATATATCGATGTCCATAGTAATCTAGACATCGGTTTTGTTTATATATCGATGTCCATAGTAATGCTACACATCGGTTTTTGTTTATATTTCGATATCTACATTTATACTAGACATCGTTTTTGTTTATATATCGATGTTCATAATAATGCTAGACATCGGTTTTTGTTTGGTAACTGATGTATTTTCTCATTCTTGACATCAGTTTTTGTTTCCAAACTGATGTATTTTTTCTTTTCTGACATCGGTTTTTGTTTTCAAACTAATGTAATTTCTATTTTCTGACATCAATTCTTCATCAGTAACTGATGTTTTTTTCATATCCCTTTCCTGCTGTATTTGGTACTAGAAAGCTGATCCACAAATAACATGAAATTCAAATGTACTCTAAATATTAGGGAATTGTATTAATTTCTGCTAAGGCCAAGCAAAACAATGATGAAATTGACACATCATATACATTAAAACTAATGCCATGAAACTTAACCCTCCATATACATTAATATCAAGGCCAATCTTGAGAAGAACAGCGTTCCTCTTCTTCTTAATCGCCCCTAGCCTCACCTTTATGCTCTTTATATCAGATTTGCTGCATCAAAAAGACCCAAAATCAGAATCCAAAACAAAACTTAAAAGAAACAGAAAACCATACTCTACATAAACTTGGGCAGAAAGACAAACTGGGTTTAAATTTATCATTAAAAGCCACAGTCGACCAGAGAGTAATAAAAAACACATACTTGAATAAGTGATTGAGATAGTGCAAAGCAGCAAACAAAGTAAAAAGCACATACTTGAATAAATATTGATGAATAGCAGCCAATCCAGTTCCTGAAAACAACCTAAATAAATTCTGAAAAGCTAAAGTCAAAGAAAATCCAAGATGGTATTAATTTTACTCCAATTGGGCTCCGTTAAGAGTGGAATAAAAAGCTACAGACTCAATAGTCAATTCAATGAGTGCTTACCAATGCCGATAAGCAAAGCAGATAACCCCTTGTTCTTTGTGAAGCCTCCCATGAATATCTTTCTGCACAAAAAGAATGATGGAACCCATTAGCTTATTCTTGACGTATTAGCCTATTTCCTCATTCAATTCCCATGGAACAATGCCATCATCCGTTTTGTCTATGATAGGCTTACCATTGCAAGTAATCCTGTTCTTCCTCCTCTATTGCCCCACTTAACTCTGTCGCTCGCAACATCAGTTTTAACTCCTCTTCAGTAACATATGGTTCATTGATTGAAAACCAACAAGAAAATAAATACAAATAAAATAGAAGTTGAGGATAAATACAAATAAAGAATATGCTAACCACAGAGGGAAAATAGGAGTACAAAAATCTCACCTTCTGAACATAATCCAGGAGATCCATTGCATATGCAATGCCTACCATGTTATCAACACGCTGCTCTAAAACAGGCACCCTACAAGAAAGTTCAAAATATTATGAACATAAAGGCATCATGGAATATTCACTGCATCAATTAATCCTGCCTAACCTAACAAGCAAAATAAGGTGTATAAATCTTCTTGGGAAAATATAATAATAATGAAAATTAAAATTATTAAAAAGAAAAGTCCTTGCATATCTTGAATATTGATGAGTCACCCACAAGTCGTGAAAATCAATTAGCGTTGCACTGGCATCAATTGCAACTACATCTACTTTGGGCAGAGCGGTCATTCCGTCTCACAGTTGCAGGATGGAGAAGAAATTCATCATCTGAATCTAGTACCCTCACTCTTATTGCCTTGATAGATTTATCATAGGTCACTGCTGCTGAGACTACAATAAAAAAACATAATATTTCATTAGAAAAGGACCAGTTCAGTAAAAGAATAAGGGAATTTAGCTTGCAAGGTTTTTAAGTTGGAAAAACACAACTTCAAACTAAAATTTGATTTCAAAGCTTTGGAGATACTAATACCTTCTATACATAGTTACTCCCTTAATCTTACTAGGGTAATTTACCAGAAAACTTTTGTTAACCTGAATAGGTACTGGAGGTCTAAGATAGCTTACCTTGTTGGCGAATCTTAGCACATTGTTGCACAACACATATTCCAAGCTCCTGAAATGTTTTCGAAACTTCACCTAGAGGATCAGCTACCACTTCAGGTACTCCACTATCTCCAGACGCAGATAGCTGCCAGATAAATGTAATCAAGGTTTCTGCCTGTAGCAAATATACCATATTGAAAAATAATTTACAATTTGATATGATAAATTGATAATAGAAGCAAATCGTGACAGTCACGTGCTCTGAAACAAAAACTTGAACTGTATAGAAAATGTATGGCCCATGTTGTCAACCAAGCTAGTCTCAAGCATGCACTAGAAAACAGCAATCATGGTTTAAACTGATAGCTTATATGACATTGATTGAATTTCTTCACTATTAGCATTCAAAAACAGCAATCATGGTTTACCAGTTGGAATTACCAAAGCAATAAATACTTCAGCAGAACAATCTTAGAAAAAAAACTATTGGAGTACCCGTTCTTCCTCCTCTATTGTCCCACTTAACTCTGCCGCTCGCAACATCAGTTTTAACTCCTCTTCAGTAACATAGAGTTCACTGATTGAAAACCAACAAGAAAATAAATACAAATAAAATAGAAGTTGAGGATAATTCAAACTTGAGTATTCAAAAGAAAACCAGATCCAGTCATCCAAACATATGCATTCAACCAGATCCAGGATGAATGCAACTAAATTTCTGCCGAGTCTGCCCAGAGTCAGAAGAACCAGAAAAACAGTTGCTCTATGTCACAACAGTAACTAAGACATAAAAATAATAATAAAAATAAAAAACAATCCGAGATCTGATATGTACTTACCCAATAAGAAAGCTAATGGACGCCAAACTATGTAAAAAATCCCAGGAATCTCCCAAATCAAGATAACCACAAAAAAGCATGCAAGAATCTTCATAGCCATTACTGATCTGATTTCATTGTACTTGCTAAAGATACCAAGGGCTCCATACACCATAAGAGTGAAGAGCGTGTGCATTGGGCAGATGTAATATAGCATATAGTCATTGTTAAGAACAATACAGCAAAATGCCACAAAAAAATTCAGCTGCCACATCATCTGCATTGTTCAATAATGAATACAAACAACCCAGATTATTACTCTATTACTCCCCAATGAAATTTAAGAAATGATAATACTGCCCAAAACTAAACTACCTGAGCAAAGCGAGCGAGGCTAAAATCCTTTCTAATGTAGTAATAGGAAAAGTTTCCAAATCCAGTCGTCCAAACATATGCAGCAATAAACATATGTATTGCATTGTATATCTCGCTTGCAGCAAAGTAATGGTACAATAGAAATAGGACCTGTCACCAAAAAATAAAAAATCAAAATTAAATGTAATTCTAATAAACAAATACGTAGTTAGAGGACTGAGGAGCTATACATGTAAAGATTTAACATAATGTACTTCCAGTTCAAACGTGATTAACTCTAAAGGGATAAAAGCCAAATCTTATATACATGTTTTACTCATTTATCTACAGCCTCATGAAGCTCAAGCAACACCAATAATACCAAAGAATGACAAATGATTGTTCCAGCCAGATGAACTTTGATGATATCACAATTTCATATCCAAAAAAGCATAAACAAATTACAATGGGAGGTGGTCACCTAAAGTAGAAGTAAAATTATCACAAAATTCAATTCTTTCCCAAAACAAAACCTACAAGCTAAAAGAAAATGTGTACTTGCCTGCATCCACCCTTTCCATTCCTCCGTTTGATGCCGATTTAGGTAAAATATGGATTTCCCAGAGAATGCCGATTTGTCAGAGTGTTTCCTCAAAGATGTCATTGCTGAAACTATGACGAGGAGAAGGCATAGAAAGATGAAAAGATCCCTATTGTAGTTCTGTACAAAAGAAAGAAGCAGTAAATCAATATTTACAGACTAAACATCTAGCTTATTGTGATCATGACATGCACTCAGGTGAAAACAGGACCTTCTACTTTTATCTATAAGTGACAATAGTAACACATCAGTCATTACAATGACAAAAGTAACTAAAGTTTCAATTAAGTAATTTTCTTTTACTTCAATAAAGTAACTAAAGCTGTTGCTCTAATATTGACAACACTGAGTACACAAGTAAATTCTACAATAAGAAAGAAATGTTCAACAAGAAAGGAAAAACAAATACCAACAAATATGAGAAGGAAAGTACGTTGTGCCAATAAGTATGGTTCACAAGAACCGAGTCACATCATTGCGAAGCAATCTGAATACACCATTTTCAGGCTCTTTCTCAGCCAACTCACGCACCTGACACAAATTAATATCAATTAAGTAATTTTCGTTCAAGATTCTACCAAGGTTAGATCAGTCACATTCTTTCAAATCAATGGTTTGGATCATTGCCCAGCTTATGAAGATTCTAATGTGTGTAAACTCACTGGATAATGATACATTTCAAAGACAACACAATATTTAGATATAGGAACCCAGAAGGCCAAAAACCCAAAACCTATAAAGCTCATACATCTCGAGGCATAATGTGCTAATTGAAGATTCTAATAGGTTAGTTACTCACATTCTTTCAAAAATTTTATGGTTTAGATCATTCACGTTCTTCCAAGATTCTAGTGCAGTCTATCATTCACTAATTAATGGATAAACTTCAAACACAGAACTATGTCTAGATATAGGCACCCAGAAGGAAAACACATAAAGTTCATACCTTCCAAGGCCATAGCGTCTTCGGCCAAGCATTTCTGAACATCAATATGCATTTTTCAACAACCCCATAGCTTGCATTGACCACACCCTCCACAGCAAAAGCTCTCCTAGACCCACACACCAAAAGCCCACAAACCATAGCTGCTAAAACGACTCCACACTTCACCATTACCCTAACAAAATCAAAACTCGAACCCGAAACAACATTTGTACACTAGAACTCTCACTATCTTTACCTACAGCTCTCAAACGAGCTCTATTAGCAAACAAGTCAACTCATTCGCATCTTGGACCTAAGAACCTCCCAAAATCGCTAGTGCCAATGCAATTCGACACCAATCGAAATGGATATTGATTACTTTGCACCCAAACCTTGGTGGGGAAATTTTTCTGCTTATGGTAATACAAGAAACTCAATTATTTCGAACCAGAAATGAATCTGGGTGGGCTTAGAATTGAAGACTCAAGCGCCATAGCACCCAAAACCAGAATTTGAACAAGACCCAGAACGCAGAGTAAACTAATCAAAGCCAAAGAATCAAATGAATGAATTTTTTTTTTTTTTTGGGGAATATCAGAATTGGATGTTCTAGTGTGGATGGGATGGGAGGCTAACGTTGTGGGAGGAATCGAAGATGAAGAGACTTGGGAAGGAAGAGGGTCATGGTTGAAGGGAAAGGGGTTCATTATAAACATGTTCCATGGTGGGCTCGACGAGGGAACAAGGCGGAGCTCCGGCATGGACTGCGTCACTGGTGGATTTGGTGATTTGAGGAGAGAGATGAGAGAAGAGGTTTGCCGGAGGAGAACGGAGACGGAGGCAGAGAAGGAGGAGAGTGGAGACGGAGGCCGAGGCGGAGAATAGTTGGGTGATGGTTGGAGGCGGAGGATGAGGAAGAGGAGGTCGGGTGCTGGTTGGGTGTCGTGGTGGGTAGGGTTTGAGAATGAAAAAATGTCGTGCCAATCAATATGACTAAGTGTCGGGGAATTGAAATTTTGTTCCCCGCCTGAAAATTTGGTAACTTAGCCATTTTCCGCGTTTTTGAAAATTTTGAAAAAAAAATATAGACATCGGTTAACTATTAGAAATGATGTTAATTGTACAATAGAAATCGGATTTCTAAGAACCGATGTTAGAAATTTTTTTTACATCGCCTCAAATCCTAACTGATGTCTATGACATGATGTCTATTAGCATTATTCTAGTAGTGATCATGTATACAAAAGGCAATACATAATAGTTATACTAATCAATCGCACATTACAAGTCTGTCAATCGCATACATTACGAGTCTGTCAATCGCATACATTAAGCAATACTTATTGCATGAATAGTCATTATCATTCACAACACTCCCCCTTGGATATTCCATGTCAATAGTGTTGCCTCTGCGATGCGCTTCTAAGTTGCCTCGTCAAAAACCTTGCCAAGTAATAAAAACCCTGTGGGAAAAAACAATCTTAGTCAAAGGAGAAAAAGAGCACAACGCTCGTGAATGTGGAGTAGTCGACATCCTTCAACACTCCTCCTTGTGCAGCTCAAACTCGGTGATGACGCTTTAATCGTTGCCTCACTAAAAACCTTGTCAAGTAACAAAAACCATGTGGGACAAAAATAACCCTGGTTGAAGGGCAAAAAGAGCACAACATGTCCTTCACTCTTTGAGATCGAACATGTAGACATCATACCTCCCCCTGATTTCTACAATTATGGGAGTGCGGATAACTTTCTTAATCCGATGCTCTTCACATGTTTCTCGAAGGTATTTTTAGGTAACGACTTGGTAAACAAGTCCGCTACATTATCCTCTGAATGGATTTGATTCACTTCAATATTTAGAAGTGTTTATTGTTGCTGATTGTAAAAGAACTTAGGCGATATATGCTTGGTGTTGTCGCCCTTGATGAAACCTAACTTCATTTGCTCAATACAAGCTGCATTATCTTTATAAATGCATGTAGGTTCATCTGTGGTAGACTTCAAACCACAAGTTTCTCGAATGTGTCTAACTACAGACCTTAGCCATATGCATTCTTGCATGGCTTCATGTATAGCAATAATCTCTGCATGATTTGAGGAAGTAGCAACAAGGGTCTGCTTTGTAGACCTCCAAGATATCGCAGTGCTTCCCATGGTAAAGACATAACCCATTTGGGAGCAACCTTTTTGAGGGTCAAAGAGATACTCTGCATCAGCAAAACCCATCAAGATATCGTTGTCATTTTGATGAAAAGGAGGAGGAGCACGGAAGGTGGCGTTTTGCCTTGTGGAGTCCGATCCCACACTTCTGTTATTTCTTTTCTCTCTGTAGGGATAGAACAAGCCCATATCAATCGTACCTCTCAAGTATCGAAAGATTGTCTTTATGCCAATCCAATAGCGGCATGTTGGTTCAGAACTGTGTCGAGCTAACAAGTTCACTGCCAATGAGATGTCTGATCTTGTGCGTTGAGTTAAGTACAATAATGTGCCTATTGCATAGCCCCAAGCAGAAACAGGGAGATTGGTGCGCATAACCAATGCTCTAGCGACCATTTGAAGTCTTTTAATGGCAGCTTCTGTGAGACCATTTTAGGTGTGAACATGAGGAACAGGGTGTTCAACCTCAATCCCAATGGATATGCAATAGTCATCAAACGTTTTTGATGTAAACTCTCCAGCATTGTTAAGACGAATTGACTTAATGGGATGATCAGGGTAGTGAGCCCTTAATTTAATGATTTGTGCTAGAAGTTTAGCAAATGCAGCATTTCTTGTGGATAATAGCATGACATGTGACCATCGTGTTGATGCATCAACCAACACCATAAAATATCTAAATGGTCAGCAAGTTGGTTGAATAGGTCCACAAATATCACCTTGGATTCTTTGTAAGAATTGAATATTTTCCTTAGTGTCCTTTGCATAGGATGGTCTCGATCCTAATTTTGCTAAAGAGCAGGCTTTGCAAAATGAAAGATGGGCTTTAGAAGCAACCAGGGAAGTATCCGGTTGAGCCACGAAGTCACAATTGACTTTAGAAGTAGAAAAAGGAACCAAGGAGGTATTTGTGGCGTCAATACCACTTTTGGGCCGCAGGGGGTAGGCGGCGCCAGCCCTACCTTGGATCGAATTTTGGTTTTGAAAAATAAAAGTCCGTGTGAAGTCTTTAATATACGGATCATCATATCACGACCTGGGTGTCCCAAACGGTCATGCCAAAGCCTATATGTGTCAGAATCCCATAAGTCATCTCTCATGACATGGTTGGATTCAATAATTTGAATAGTGGTTGCATACAACCCACTAGAGCGACACATAAGTTTCTCTAATACTCGTTTATGTCCGTAGTTGTTAGAGGTGATGCAAATGAACTTTTGTCCATTCTCACAATGTGTTTCCACATGAAAACCATTGGCTCTTATATCTTTAAAACTCAATAGGTTCTTCCAGCCCTAGGAGCATATAGAGCTTCGGTGACATTAATACTTGTGCCATTTGACAATATAAATTGAGCTGGTCCTCGACCATGAATCAATTATGATGGTCCAGCCATCGTAGTCACAGAAGATCAACTAGGCATCATCCATAAAAATAGTTGCCTATGTCGCAATATAGTAGGCCTCATCAAAAAGCCCGCGGATCAAGTGGGCCGATGGAGGCCCGCCGGCCCTGAGGGCTTTTAGCCCGGCTCGGCACGTCAAAAAACCCGCAAAAGCCCTCCTAGGTGGGCCGAGGGCCGGCCCTCCAAAAGCCCGCAAAAACCCGGCCCGGCCGGTAGGCCCGGCCCGTAAAAGCCTGTAAAATATTATATATATATGTGTGTGTGTGTGTGTTTATATATATATGTAGATATGTGTGTGTTTATAAATAAATATATATATAGACACATATAGATATATATATATATATATATATTTGTGTGTTTTTTATATATATATGTGTGTTATATAAATATATATATATATATATATATAACACACACAAATATATATCTTATATATATATCTATATGTGTCTATATATATATAGAGATATAGATATATATATATAGACACATATAGAGATATATATATATATATATATATTTGTGTGTTATATATATATATATAACACACACATATATATATATAGATATATATATATATATATATCTATATATATATATAAATACACACAAATGAAAAAACCGACCGTTGAATGAGTTTATTACAATAAATTATGAGTGTGGTAAAAAATTTAGCCAATTTTACCAAATTTTCGAATCCGATCGGATTGGTCAACCGATACGTAGAATATATATATGCACATTAGCACATATTTTATATAGAAGTATAAGAACTTCCACACACACACACATATAGTCATATATATATATATATATATATATAAAACACACACACACATATATATATATATATATATATATCTATATATATGTGTGTGTGTGTGTGTTTATAAATATATATATATACACACACATATAGATATATATTTGTGTATGTGTTTATATATATATATATATGTGTGTGTGTGTGTGTTTATATATATATATATATATATGACTATATGTGTGTGTGTGTGGAAGTTTCTATACTTCTATAAAATATGTGCTAATGTGCATATATATATTCTACGTATCGGTTGACCAATCCGATCGGATTCCAAAATATGGTGAAATTGGCTAAATTTTTTACCACACTCATAATTTATTGTAATAAACTCATCAAACGGTCGGTTTTTCCATTTTCTTTGAATTGATAGGGGTTGCTCTTTGGAGTGTATGATATATAAATATAGGTTTATAAGAGTAACTACGTTTGACCTAGTTGATCGAATTCGAAACAAGAACCAAATTGGCTAGATTTTCTACAATCACCATAAAACATTACAATCTCTCCATCGAGCGGTTGGTTTCTCCGAATTCATTTTCTACTTCATGGTTGCTTTAGAATGAACCAAAACAATTTAAATGCAATGTATAAGTCATACAACTATAGGAATAAAATTGGTATAAACCAATGTGTTTGTAATTAAAATTAATTTTTTTTTATCTTATGTCCACGCACATCCATTGATGGAATATATACAAACGTGATGTGAAAAAATAAGCACGTTTCGCGGTTGTCACGGCATGGGTCAACCCATAAAACATATAAGTGACTACGGTTGACCAATCCGATCGGATTGGAAAATATGGTGAAATTGGCTAAATTTTTTACCACACTCATAATTTATTGTAATAAACTCATCAAACGGTCGGTTTTTCCATTTTCTTTGAATTGATAGGTTGCTCTTTGGAGTGTATGATATATAAATATAGGTTTATAAGAGTAACTACGTTTGACCTAGTTGATCGAATTCGAAACGAGAACCAAATTGGCTGGATTTTCTACAACCACTATAAAACATTACAATCTCTCCATCGAGCGGTTGGTTTCTCCGAATTCATTTTCCACTTCATGGTTGCTTTAGAATGAACCTAAACAATTTAAATGCAATGTATAAGTCATACTACTATAGGAATAGACCAATGTGTTTGTAATTAAAATTAATTTTTTTTATCTTGTGTCCACGCACATCCATCGATTGAATATATACAAACGTGATGTGAAAAAATAAGCACGTTTCGTGGTTGTCACGGCATGGGTCAACCAATAAAACATATAAGTGACTACGGTTGACCCATCCGATCGGATTCCAAAATATGGTGAAATTGGCTAAATTTTTTACCACACTCATAACTTATTGTAATAAACTCATCCAATGGTCGGTTTTTCCATTTTCTTTGAATTGATAGGGGTTGCTCTTTGGAGTATATGATATATAAATATAGGTTTATAAGAGTAACTACGTTTGACCTAGTTGATCGAATTCGAAACGAGAACCAAATTGGCTGGATTTTCTACAACCACCATAAAAAATTACAATCTCTCCATCGAGCGGTTGGTTTCTCCGAATTCATTTTCCACTTCATGGTTGCTTTAGAATGAACTTAAACAATTTAAATGCAATGTATAAGTCATACAACTTTATGAATAAAATTGGTATAGTCCAATGTGTTTGTAATTAAAATTAATTTTTTTTATCTTATGTCCACGCACATCCATCGATGGAATATATACAAACGTGCTGTGAAAAAATAAGCACGTTTCGCGGTTGCCACGCCATCGGTCAACCAATAAAACATATAAGTGACTACGGTTGACCAATCCGATCGGATTCTAAAATATGGTGAAATTGGCTAAATTTTTTACCATACTCATAATTTATTGTAATAAACCCATCCAACGGTCGGTTTTTCCATTTTTTTTGAATTGATAGGGGTTGCTCTTTGGAGTGTATGATATATAAATATAGGTTTATAAAAAATTAGTGTCTTTAAAAATTTATTTATCAATAAATTAGTATCTATATATAAATATAGATTTTTTTTGGTACAATATAGTTATATAGATCTATTATCTTTGGTTGTATTTGATCATTATCCATTGAATTTCCAAAGCTTGATTAAAAAAAAAAAACTTGTGTCTTTAAATATTTATTTATAAATAAAGCCCGCAAGGCCCGGCCCGAAAAAGCCTGCAAGGCCCGCTTTATATGGACGGGCTTGGATCCTTTGATTTTTAATAAAGCCCGGCCCGTTGACGACCCCTACAATATAGTATGTGTGGTGCCACTATCAACAAGGCATTCCAACTTTCCAGGAAACATACTGAAAAATAAAGTTCGGAATTAAAACATGTCCATGACATCGAATAATAATACGATACTTTATTAATAAAGATAGCCAATGATTACATCAAAGGTCCCAGAAAGTCTAATCCAAAATAAAATCAAACTAAGACACATTGTAGTCACTCTATCCGTTTGGTAACTCCAATCAAATATGACCAAGAAGGTAGAGAGAGATGTTGGTGGAGCAAGGCTTTCTTAAGTACCATTAATCTCAATGACTTTCCTAGACATCATATTTCATTGGGTGCACCACATAAGTAAGGAACAAGGCTCTATACTAGTGACTTTTGAATGGTATTTTTCTGGCAAGGCCCTGAGAATCTTTTTGACAATCTTATCTTCATCAAAAGGTGCTCCCAGACTACGACACTGACCAGAAATTTTAACAATTCTACCATGGAAGTCATCAATGGTTTCATCATCTCTCATAGTCATAGTTTCAAACTCAAAGATCAGTGCTTGTAATTTCTGAGCACGTACCTTTTTATTTCCTTCATATGTAGTCTGTAGAAGATCTCATGCCTGCTTGGAAGTATCACAGTGACTGATCCTTAGTTTTTCTCGTTCAGATATGGCTGTGAAAATGCTGTTCTTAGCCTTGATATCTGCTTGCAGATCACGAACTTCTTCCTCAGTCCAGTCCTTCCTTCGTTTGGGAGTGGCAGTGGAAGAGCTTTCTCCTTTTGCTTTTACCATAGGTATAGTCCAGCCATTTTCTACAATATTCCATACATGTTCATCTTGAGCATAGAGATATGATTTCATGTATATCTTCCACTGAGTATATTTTTCACATCCACCTTCGAACCATGGAGGACTATTTATAGATCCACCAGCAGCCCTATCACGTGAATGTTCCATCTTTCCTGGGATCACTAGAAAGTTCTAGAACCCCCTCTGATGCCAATTTTAAATACTAGATGGAACAAGTATTGATGAAAATGGTTTACTTCAACCAATTTATCCAAAGAAAATACGATTCACAACAAGGAGATTTGCTAATGCAGTGTAAACCTCACCTTTGAGGAAACTTCACTGCGAGGCTGTTTATGTAGCCCACACACAACAATCAATCCACTATGAAATCAGGTTTTTACAAGAAACAAGTTGTGGTATTTAACACAACCACATTACAAGCAAATCAGCTAACTTGTTTACACCTTGTACTCCTTATTCTACACAAGAATAAACTGATCTATAGCAGTAAAGTAATCTGCCCTATCTCGACTTCTTTTCTCACTGCTCTCTTGCCATATAACAAGGAATGCATACACACAAATCAATCAAGGAGACTTTTTCATGAAAAACGATTTGTAAAGACTAAGCAATACAAGAAACAATTAAGAATGCCTTATGCTTAAAAACTCTACTTCAGAAATCAGTTTCAAAACCTTTTATAGTGGATCAAGACTCCCCCTCAATCAAATCTCTTATTGCATCACCGAATAAGATATTTATGTAAAGGTTTTTAAAACAGCAAATAAATTTTCCTATTTTTGTGCATATCCAATCACTATGTGATATGTAAGGAGAAAACATTTTAATGAAGATAAGCATATCAGATCAATCTATCCGATATGCAAATCAAAATAAATCATGTAAAATGATATGCATGAGTCCTACCTTTAATTCAAGATCAGTGAGGCGATCCTCCTTGATTTTCTCTGCAATATCTGATTCTGCAATCTTCTTCTTGTTTCCTTGATTTACCGAGAATGCAGGAGAAGTATTCTCCTAATGTTCTGTAATCTCTGATCTCCTAGAGGCAATGGGAAAGTGTGTGTTGAATGGTATTGACCCAAATACTTACAGAAAAAGTTTAATACAATTGTCATTTATTGACTAAGGCATATTGCCATTACAAAAATTCTTGAAAAATAAAAGGACTAATCTAATCAAAGTCTGCGGCATCCTTGTGCACTTCATCGTCAGCTTTGAAGTCCTCTATGGTGAGGTGGAAGTCTCCACCATTTTCTTCTTCTTCTGCGAGGTACACTTCTTGCTCCCTCAGGTCCCTATATGCCCTGTATCTTGAATCTAGTTGCTTGCTTACCTTGCATTGCTTGAACCAATGCTCACTTGATCCACATCGATGACACATGTCATTGTGGTTGCCTCCCTTTAATTAAGGTGCACATTGTGGGCGTTCCCTAGGAGGGTTGGTGCCACCACCACGACCCATGGCACCACCACCACGAGCAGGGATACCACAACCACCTCTCCCACGTGTGGCATTGCCACCACATGTATCCGCACCAAACCTGCAGTTTCCTTCCTTATTAGGGCGGTTATATGGACCCATACATCCCTCATATCCCTTATTCTTAGGGTTCCGCTCCTTGCGCCCTCTTTTGGGTGCATTATAATTCGCCTCATGAACGCTCTTAGTTCTAATGGGCCTTGAATTATAATTCCTCACGAGTATGCATGTTATCATGTTTCTCAGCTACAGATATGAGATTGATAAGCTGATGAAACCTAGTGATCCGTCCAGCATTGACTTCAGTGCGGTATTGCTTTGATACCACAATGGCTAAAACGAGGAAGGTAGAGAGAGTTTTCTCAATTAGCTCTTGATCTGTGACAGGTTGTCCACAAAACCTCAATATGGACTGTAGGCGAAGAGCTTCTAAATTATATTCAACAACAAACTTGAAATCAGCAAAGCGCAAATTGTTCCATTGAACCTTCAAGTCAGGGAGGAGAGAATCTTGGACATTGCCAAAGCACTCTTCTAGCGCTACCCATTACTCTCTTGCATCCTTGATTGACATATACTCCAATCTGAGTGCCTTGTCCATATGGTGTCGCATCAAGATAACTGCTTGAGCATGCTTTGTAGGTGTTCGCACTAACACACGATCCAGGTTAGGTGTCTAGATTATGGGTAATATTCCCTTTGAAGTGAGGTGGTTCTCAAAATCGGTTACCCAACTGTGGTAATCCGAGCATGTTGAGTCAAGCATGGGAAAGTCGAGTCTAGGTTCATTCGACATCCTGAAAATAAGAAGAGAGTATATATTAGTTTCAGAGCTAAACTTCCATGAAAACTAAAATAATAAGATTTCCGAGCTATGCTACCAAGAAAAATTTTTCCAAGAATCTCTTTTAGATTAGACCAAACAATAATGTTTTAATATGGTCACAATTTGATGCTTACAGACACTCTTAGTCCGAGCATTATGAACACTCTTAGTTCATACGAACATTCTTAGTTCGTTAAGCGTGAATCCCCACAATTCCGCTTTATTAAATAATCGAACCCATGTTCGTTTATTAAAAATACTGCAGAAAATAAAGGAATTTAAAAGACGAGAAAGCAGGAACTTTAATCTTTAAAACTTACTTGTTGAAATTCGGAGCAGAATCGCTTCTGAACAGCTCCCATTTTGAATGGTGTATAGATCTCAAAACGACTCCAATAAGGCTGAAATTTGGAGGTCAGATAGAAGAGGCAGAGACGAACAACTTTGATGAAGGAATGATTTTGATCTGAGGTCCCAATCAAGACGTTTCGGGGCGTGAAAATAGGCTTATCTGCACAGGAATGAGTGTGTTGCAGGGGCAGCAGGCGTGCGACGATGCTGCAGGGGCAGTAGGAGGCACACGGGTGCTCAAGGGCTGCAGGAGCAGTAGACGGTTTGGCTAGCAAGGGCTAGGAGCTTGCGGCTATTTTTGGTGAAAGAAATTTCGGGTGTTAGGGTTTTTTTTCCTGGCTAAGACTTGGGTTAGAGTATCGTGCTGATAACGTATTGTAGAGAATTGAAAAATTGTATTGTATTCATCTCATCATGAGGTTTATATAGGGTTACATCATGTATACAAAAGGCAATACATAATAGCTATACTAATCAATCGCACATTACAAGTATGCCAATCGCATACATTACTAGTCTGTCAATCGCATACATTAAGCAATACCTATTGCATGAATAGTCATTATCATTCACAATAGAAATCCATAACTAGCTATGATTCTGCAAGTCACTCTTTGACCTTTAGTTTCCTCATTTACTCACTTGCATCTAGAATTTAGATACAAAAAATAAAATGCCTTTGGGTTTAGCCTGGAGGACCATCTAATTAATTAATTAAGGTCTTGCAATTTCTAAGTCAAATTTAAAGTTTTGCATAATTAATATTTCCTGGCTAATGATATGTATTCTGCCATCTGTGTTGCAGGAGTTGCATTGGGATTGAAGCTAGGACTAGGTAAGATTGATTTATCTTCAATCAGATATAAATGATGCAATTTTGATCTAATACAAGTGTTTAAACTCTTGGAATCAAGTCATTTCCAAGTGCCCTAAACAGAATAAGTTTCAGAATTCAAACCTTGAATATCAATCAGCATTGCATGCTAGTTCCTGTAGATACCTACTAGCATGACTAGTTTGCTATCTCACCAAGCATAATTAACACCCTCTTTGGGACACCCACAAGCCATGGTGAGGCCCAACCGCTACTTTCATCTTGTAGCCCTATGTTCAAGCTACGCTACGGTATCAGGAAGTCGCAAATCCGCAGCCGGGAAGCCACCTTTCCTGCCTTGCCAAGTTGCCTCCATAATATGCATTTCTATACTAGAATAGTTGTTTGCTTGTCCCACATCTAAGAAAATGTAAAGGAGATGGCTTCCTTCACCTATAAAAGGAATGCCTCCTCCCACTTAAACATCAATCCCATTACATCTCTTGTAATCTTGTTAGGCCGCAAGGCTCGACACACTAGTATAAGCTTTCAAGTGGACGTAGTCTCCCGCTAAGGCGGGAGGTGAACCACTATACTTCGCTTGTGTCACTCTCTCTCTCTCTCTCTCTCTAAAGCTAACTAGAGATCCCACGGATCACTAACGTTAACATTGGCGCCGTCTGTGGGAAGCCAACACGATGGCTTCGTCACGTACCATGAACTTCGGTAAACATCAAATTAGAGCTTGGTCAACGCCCGGCGGGGTCGGTCAACGCCCAACTCACAAAAGTCAAAGCCGAACAAGGCTTGGTCAACTTTTGGTCAACGCTGACCAAGGTTAGTCAACCCTGAACCTTAAAAAAAAAAAAAAAAAAAAAAAAAAAAAAAGGGCGGCAAAAATTCTCTAGACACCCAGAAAACTTCTCTGGGCACCCCTCCAATTTTCAATTTTCCCGCCAGTTCCTACCAACTGCAGCTCCGTCCAACTTCGACCGAACCCGTGGTCTCCATCAGGCTCCGGCTCCGCCAGACTTCAGTTCCGCTTAACTTCAGCTTCGGCCGAACACCAACGCTTCGCTGAACTTCGAGCTCTCTTCCGCTCCGCCGGACTATCTTCATGCTCCGCTGGCCTACTCCTCCGCCAGGTTGCAGCTCTAGGCCCTCCGCCGGAGAGTCGTCTGCCAGGGGACCCCCGCCGACATCCTCCACTAGCAAGCCAAGCCTCCGCTGGACTGTTCACCGCTGAGCTTCACCCCCGCCGGCATCCTCCACTAGCAAGCCAAGCCTCCGCTGGACTGTTCACCGCTGAGCTTCACCTCCGCCGGCAGGCCTCCGCCAAGCGAGTCTCCGCCGAGCTCCAGGTTTGCCATCTCCGCTGAGCTCTGAGCTCCGCCCAACTATCCTTCTCCGCTACACTGACCACCGCTGAGCTTCATCGCCTGAAGGGTCTCCGCTGAACTCTTCCGCTAGCCAGGCCTCCATCGAGCAAAACCTCCGCTAGGAAAAAGCTCCGCTCCGCTGAGTTCCAAATCTCCGCCACACTTTGAGCATCCGCCGAACTCTTCAGCCACCGCCGGACTCTTCGGTCTCCGCCGGACTCTTGAGTCTCCACCGGACTCTTGAGCACCAGCGGCAAAACCTGCGCCCACCAAGACAATCTCCGCTTGGCAACCTCCGACCAAGCTCCTCCGCCGAGTCATCCTCCGCCGGCCAAAAACTTCACCACCGCTGACCCGAGCTTCCTCCGCTAAGCACCATCAGCGGCACTTTCCTCCGCTAATCCCCGTGAGCAGCAACTCTCCCGCTAGGCTCGATGGCTTCTCGTGCTCATTCTCGTTCACTCATCATCATCGACCTCGATGTCTGCAGTTCCAGAATGTGCAGCGGCCACCCAGCGGTAACCCAGCAACTTCCGCCAACGAGGCCCAGCGGACAGCGACAGCACGCGGCGAAGCTTCACTCCCAGCCATCAGCGAAGCTTCGATCCCCAGCGGAAATTCGGTCCCCAGCGGAACTTAAATCTCAACTAAGTTTCAATCTCAGCAAAGCTTCAGTACCCAGCGAAGCTTTAATCCTCCCGGAGCTTCGACCCCTTGCAGAGCTTCAATTTTCCGGGCGGCCCTTCAATATTTCAGGCTTTCAGCCACCCAGAGATATACTATGGACACCCAGGCTGGCGGTATACAAAGCAATAACCACCGCCCTGCCGATCTCCGAGCATAGTCCGACGGTCGTCGACCCACCCAAAGGCTGGGTTAACAATCAACTCTTAATTGGTGCAGCACATTCGAAAAAAAAATTTGAGCACCGACTGCCATTGGGCCGTACAAAGATAAGCTTTCTTATTCATGCCATTATTGTCAAATACTACCAAGCACCACGTGCTTCTGCTTTCTGCATAAGTTAGGCGACACAAACACTACACACATATATATGTTTATGCTAGTGACCGCATGCGCCGTTTACATCACCTATAGGCCCATACCAAATTAGTGTTGAGCTAGTTATCAACATGCATAATTATAGATGGGAACTCCTTTCAATTATCAATTATGCATGTTGCAGAGGCTGAGTAACGTGTCACCTTTACATATATAACTATACATATATAGTCAAACACGCTATACTTGCATGTTCTTCTGACGCTATAGGTGGCTCCCCATATAAATGACTTCCTGCAGCTTTCCATGTCTATCTTATAGCATGACACAACATCATAATCATGCACACGTATATGCTCTTGTCTATGCTACACGTATCAACTACAATGTTTGTATACCACATACAAATACATAACTTCTTCTTTGGACGCCTTGTTCACACAGAACACTTTGTCTATTCATAAAGCAAGGGCACATATAATTGCACTTGGCTACATGTTTACTATACGCCTGCACACAACTATAGCTTAATTGCTACACATGTTACCATGCTCATAATACTATCCACACATTCAAATGGGTTTTTGCTTATTTCGCCCATACAATTGAGCTATTCACTCCAAACTTCAAAGTTCATAGTACGAACCCACAAATGAAACAACATTTGCTTGTACACTTTGTTTAAAACTTTATCAAAGTACCTACGCAAATTATTGATGTTGATTTTACAAATACACATATTAATCACCTATTTCGTTTCAAGGAAATTCAACTATTTCCATCAACCATGCAAACCGCAACCACGCGTTGACGTACATTATCGGAGCACTTTATCCACCAAAGCGAAGGAGCGTCATGCTTGGAACAACTCCAACATGATTTGGGTATTTACATCATTCCCAAATCCAACTCGCTCCAAAGCGGCATAAGATAAGTAACTATATCTTATCTTTTACGCTCTTTCAATTTGAGCTACCGCCATGCCAATACCATGCTTTTACTACTTCTAAGCATGCTTATAGAATATCACACTTGATATATCTTTACATGCTTCCATAACTTTTAAGCATGCCTACAACTTTTCATAGATTTGGCAACACTTTCTAGATCTCACGTACTAGATATGCCATGCTTCACATACCGATCTCAATGATCCTTTAGCATATCTACAAAAATGCAAAAATGATATTAGCATCCACATTACAAGTACATGCTATATACATATGCCATGCTTCTATTTTTAATTGCAACTCAATTAAATAAACATGGGGCACTCGAACAAAATATTATTACTTGCCCTATGTATTTATCATTTTTCATTCAGACCAACCGCCAAGCGGTAAGGCAACGCCTCATAATGACAATGACCGCTACTCGGCATTGCAGTCAAGTTTCTCCTCTGAGAAATAGCAAAGGGACTAGTTAACACAGCCCACGGCAGCCATTGAACCGGCAGTTAACCCCGAAGCTTGGGTACCAAAGATTGGGCTCGCTACCCAACACCCTCTGCTCCGCGCTGCTCCCCTCATCAAACAATTTTCCGACCATCCGGAGGTCTATAGCCAGGAGTGGGGGACTCCTCGTAGGGCCTAGCAGGGGCCCACCCGAAAGGGCAAAAGCGTTCGCTCCGACCAAATTCTAGATGGACGACGCACTCGCACTAATTATGCTTGATATACGGCACAAAGCTACGCTTTGATATCAACCCGCAAGAACACCCTTCTTGACTGGGGACTTCGGGGACTTGTACATACAGCCCAGCATAATTAGCAACGGTCACGCTCATGCCTTAGGGCATCACCTCGAGCTACCCGTTAATGCGCCGCCGAGCCTTTCGCGCTTGTGCCTCAACGGCACCGCCGAACTTTTTCGCGCTCATGCCTCAGCGGCACCGCCGAGCTTTCACGCTCTCGCCTCAGCGGCAACCGCCAGGCTTTCGCGCTCGTGCCTCAGCTGCACCGCCGAACTTTTCGCTCTTGTGCCTCAGCGGCACCGCCAATCTTTTCGCGCTCGTGCCTCAGCGGCACCGCCGAGCTTCCCGCCTATGCCTTCCCGGCACCTCGAGCTTCCGCTCATACCTTCGCGGCACCCTTGAGCTTTCGCTCACGAGCTTCCCGCTCATGCCTTCCCGGCAACCCACGAGCTTCTGCTCACGAGCTCACCGCTCACGCCTTCCCAGCACCACGAGCTTCCACTCACGAGCTCACCGCTCACGCCTTCGCGGCACCCTCGAGCTCACCGCTCACGCCTTCCCGGCACCACGAGCTTCCGCTCACGCCTTCCCGGCACCACGAGCTTCCGCTCATGCCTTCCCGGCACCCCGAGCTTCCGCTCATGCCTTCCCGGCAACCCTTGAGCTTCCGCTCACGAGCTTCCCGCTCAGGCCTTCCCGGCACCCACGAGCTTCCGCTCACGAGCTTTAGGCTCATGCCTTCCCAGCAACCCCGAGCTTCCGCTCATGCCTTCCCGGCACCCCGAGCTTCCGTTCATGCCTTCCCGGCACCCACGAGCTTCCCTCTCATGCCTCCCTAGCAACCCTTGAGCCTCCTCTCATGCCTCCTCGGCAACCCACGAGCTTTCGCTCATGCCTTCCCGGCAACCCCGAGTTTCCCGCTCACAAGCTTTCCGCTCATGCCTTCCCGGCAATCCACGAGCTTTACGCTCATGTCTACTCGACACACCACACGTTAATGGAACATTGAATTTTTCTACCATTTGTCGTTTACCGACCGCGACAAATCAAATTCTTTTCGCGTTCCATTAATACGACCAAAAACCAAACAGACACAAACCGTACGCGCGGTCATCGTTCATGAGTTACAAATGCATACCTTCGCGGCACTCATGCAACTTACATCTCACGAGTGTAACCCCGTCAAACTCGACTTCGTTCGTCTCTTTGCGCGAGTCACACATTTATCATATGCAATCCATATGCTCACACGACCATGTATCACACACCCCATACGTTCATATATGCCAACGCATATCAATGCAACTCACATTTGTTGCCCAATGCAACGAGCATTCTACGTATGCCTGTTTTTTGCCTTTGTTGTGCAGGTTAATGAGTCCCTTCTTGCTTACGGAGTTCGGGACTTGTAGGGGCTCCGTACCGCCCGGTTACTTATGCTTGGTGACATCATGTGTATAACTCCCCAACCAAGAAGCTCCTCTTACTTGGGGACTTCGGGGACTTGTAGATACCTACTAGCATGACTAGTTTGCTATCTCACCAAGCATAATTAACACCTTCTTTGGGACACCCACAAGCCATGGTGATGCCCAACCGCTACTTGTATCTTGTAGCCCTATGTTCAAGCTACGCTACGGTATCAGGAAGTCGCAAATCCGCCGCCGGGAAGCCACCTTTCCGGCCTTGCCAAGTTGCCTCCATAATATGCATTTCTATACTAGAATAGTTGTTTGCTTGTCCCACATCTAAGAAAATGTAAAGGAGATGGCTTCCTTCACCTATAAAAGGAATGCCTCCTCCCACTTAAACATCAATCCCATTACATCTCTTGTAATCTTGTTAGGCCGCAAGGCTCGACACACTAGTATAAGCTTTCAAGTGGACGTAGTCTCCCGCTAAGGCGGGAGGTGAACTACTATACTTCGCTTGTGTCACTCTCTCTCTCTCTCTCTCTCTAAAGCTAACTAGAGATCCCACGGATCACTAACGTTAACAGTTCCTGACATATCATACCGCATAAATATGCAATTTATTTATTTTCTTTTATCAGCAGGTGCAGGTGGTCTTGTGATTCTAGTATTAGTTGGTGTAATGGTGTTTGCCGTTTCAAGAGAAAGTTGTCTGATAAATCTACTTTCTTTTGGATGAACAAAAATCAAAGTCATCAAATTGTTCAAGAATTTCTAATGGACTATGGACCACTTCTTGGATGTGAAGAAAATGACCAACTCCTTCAAGGAAAAATTAGAACAAGGGGGCTACGGTGGTGTATACAAAGGAAAACTAAATGACGGCTTTCTTGTAGCAGTGGAGATCTTGAATAGATCAAAAGGTAATGGAGAAGAGTTTTGAATGAGGTTGCAGCCATTAGTCGAACTTCTCATGTTAACATTGTCAGCTTGTTGGGATTTTGTTTTGAGGGTTCAGAAAGAGCTCTCATCTATGAATTCATGCCTAACGGATCTTTGGAGAAGTTCATATTTGATGCAAATAACCCACAAAAAGATCATCACTTGGGGTGGGAAGCATTGGATCGAATTGCACTTGGCATTGCTCAAGGACTTGAGTATTTACATCGCGGTTGTAACACAAGAATTTACATCAAGGCTCATAACATTCTTCTTAATGAGGACTTCACACCGAAAATCTCAGATTTCTGCCTGGCTAAAATATGCAACGGAAAAGAGAGTATTGTGTCAATGATGGGTGCAAGAGGAACTGCTGGGTACATTGCTCCATAAGTGTTTTGTAGAAATTTTGGTGGTATCTCACACAAATCTGATGTGTGTAGCTATGGAATGATGCTTTCAGAGATGGTTGGGGGAAGAAGGAACATCGGTGTTAAAGTTGAAGATACAAGTAAGATATACTTTCCACAATGGATTTACAAGCATTTTGAATTGGATCAAGAACTTGGCCTACAGAGGATCATGAATGAGGAAGACAAAGGCAGAGCAAGGAAGATGATAATCATGAGCTTATGGTGCATGCAAACTGATCCCTCAAACCGGCCAACGATGAAACAAGTCATAGAAATGTTAGAAGGAAGTATTGGATCTTTGCACATACCACCAAAGCCTTACTTGTATTCTAGTCCAAAATCCCTAGCAGAACCAGCACATCCTTCTTCTACTTTGGTATCTCTACAATACCCTAATTACTTTACTTGTGTATCATGTTGGAGAGGAAAGATCCCATATTGAAAAAGTGACAAATAAAATATAACTTATAAGTGGGTGGATCTCACCCAATTGTATTGTCATTGAAATTACCAAGTGTCCAATGTGGGTCTTGGATTGTATTGACTAAGTATCCGATATGAAACTTGTGTCCCAATTTCCAATGTGGAAATTGAATTAATTAATTTCATGTGCAGACCTAGAGTTAGGTTACACGTGAGGAGGCGTGTTGAAGAGGAAATATCTCACATTGGAAAATTGACAAATAAAATAGAACTTATAAGTGGGTGGATCTCACCCAATTGTACCAAGGCCTTTTGTGATTAAAACCCAACACCTAACAGGTGGTTAAGTTGGGACAGTATTGGTATAATGGTGGGTCATGGGCCACGCTTGTCACTGTTTAACATATCAAGGGAACCTTAATGTGGTAATAATGTGATCGATCAATTAAACTTGAACCATGCAATAACTTTTTTGTTCCTTATAAAACTGTTGATTCAAACTCTACATCGATGCTTCCTTCTGAAGTTTCGACCGGAGAACAACCAACACTTTTGGAGTAATGTATCCAGCAGTACCTTTTGGAACCAATATTGACACAATGCCATCTTTTCTGTCAAATATTTCAGCAAGGCCGAAGTTAGATATTTTTGGCCAAAAGTTCTCGTCAAGAAGAATGTTACGAGCTTAATGTCAAAATGTAAAATTCGTGCGCTACAACCGTGATGTAAATACTCAGTCTTTGAGCAATACCAAGTGAAATTCTCTCCAACATGTCTCATCCCAAGTGGTGATCCTTTTGGGCGGTCTTTGCATCAAATATGAATTTCTCAAGAAATCCATTAGACATGAATTCCAAAAAAAAAAATAGAGAATTTGTGATTTTGATAAAATGAAACATATCATTATACTTAAAAGCTAAGAAAGGGTCAAGGCCCTCGTGGATCTGGAAAAGTTTGATTGCGGGGAGAGACACAATCTCTGAAAATGCCCTATGGCAGGTTAATCGATGTGTGGAACGATAGATGGGTGCCCAGCAAAAACGGAGGCCTGATCAAACCCTTGGACACCTCCAGCAGATTCACTCCTCTCCTGGTAGCTAAAATTTTTGACGAGAGGAAGTGTTGGAACATCACTCATCTAAAGCCTTTCCTTGAAGCCTCAGACATCAAAACCATTAAAGATATTCCAATTGGGGAAGAAAATGAGAAAGATATCTTAATCTGGCCTCATACCTGGAATGGGTTTATTCAGTGAATAGAGGATACCATAGTCTGCACTCTTCTTTCACCCCTGTTAATGTCTAAAAGTTCGGCGGTAGCTGAACCTTTGTTAACGCCGATCCGATGGGCGGATCGATACTTGTGGTGTTCTCAAAGCCTCCGCTACCTGTCAAGTAAAATACAAAGGGCGTCAGAGGGAGACCGCGCTGAGCGGTCTTCAACTCTCCGATGCCTAAGTTAGTCAATGTATTTATGTTGACAAAGTAACAGTAGGTAAGTATTGAATGCGTCCTTTATGAGGAGAGAGGAGAGAACCTTTTATAGGTGAGAAGGAGGCTGACCTCTTCCTTGTTTTCAATGTGGGACTGACATGCTTCAGTTCCCAGCTTCAGGAGCTTCTGATGCTATCTTGGCGCGGCGCGTGGCGGCGCGTCGGCGGTGATCTGGGGGTGATCCGCCGCCGAGGTTGTAGCCCGCCTAACGGTGTATCTGCATGTCATTCCTTTGTTTGGAATTAGTACCTTTGGCGGTATAATGAGCGTGGCCCATTATAGCTAATTATGCTTGCAAATGTACATGTATGTACAAGTCCCCCAAGTCCCCAGTCAAGGAGGGCAATCTTGGTTGGGGAGTTGCTCGGCGGTTTGAAGCGTTTTCTTCTGCTAGACTTGCAGGAGCATAATTAGCGTCAGTGCGTTGTCAACCATGGATTTTGTGAGCAAACGCTTTATACCTTTTCGGGTGGGCCCCTGCTAGGCCCCCCCAGGGAGTCCCCCACTCCCCGGCTAAGATAGACCTCCGGATGGTCGGCAAATTGTTCGGTGAGGGGGAGCTGCACGAAGCCGAGGGTGTTGGGTGGCGAACCCAATGTTAGTACCCGAGTGACGGGGGTCAACGTGCCTGATCAGGGCCGTTGTAGACTGTTGGTAAATCCCCATGTCCCATAGGGACGGTCTGACAGTAACGCCTCGTGGCGGTCGTTGTCAGAGTGAGGCGTGGCCTCGGGATCCGCCGCTGGCGGATATCCCCCCGCTGACTGCAGCAGGAAGCAACGTCCAGTAGACGTGCCTGGCGGTACTTTATTGAGCCATATCGCGTTGAACAAAGCACGCAGCTTGCAAGATGACAAGGGGGTTCTACCAGAGGTGTGTAGCGGGAGACACCCCGCTTGTAGGATGGCTAGGGAGAAGTTCTGCTGGCGGGGTCTCGCTCAGCGGAGACTTCGTCACATGGAGGATGACAAGGGAGAAGTTCCGCTGGCGGGGTTTCGCTCAGCGGAGACTTCGTCGCTTGGAGGATGACGAGGGAGAAGTTCCGCTGGCGGGGTTTCGCTCAGCGGAGACTTCGTCGCTTGGAGGATGACAAGGGAGAAGTTCCGCTGGCGGGGTTTCGCTCAACGGAGACCTCGGACAGTTGGTGAAGTCATCCAAGTGGTTACTTCTACCAGACGCTTCGTCTGGTGGTTGCTGATACGTGTCCAACCCGTAGAGGGTTAGCGTGCGGAGGCTTGCTTCCTAAGCCTGGCCGTCTTCTCGCCATAAATGCTAGTAATTATGGATTTTGTAACCGAGGCAACGCCTCGGTTAATCCGGAGGGTAAGTGGAGACTTGGGACACGTGTACGGCTGGCGTGAGATGCCGTTTTTCAATGGATGGTTTAGAATTCTTTGACGTTGACATAAAAAGGGGGGAAACCAGCGAGATTGGACACTTTGCTAAAACTTCAAACTCTGCTCGTCGTCTTCAAGCTCTGCTCGTCCGAGACTCCAGCAAGAGGCTGCCGGGATTTCGTGGAGTTCTCGTGCCAGGAAAGACGAAAGTTTCCCTCATCGAAGATTACTGTTCATCACCACACCGGAGTTTTCGCCTTTGAGGTTGGTATCTTGATTTTCTTCCCTGTTTCATTGGTTCTGTTGATTTCTGGGTTTTGTTGGTTCTGTGTTTGGGGTGTTATCTGTTCTTTTTTTTGGTGTGCTCTGAGGGTGTAAAGTGAGATTTGGGGGTGGGTTATGGTGTTTGGCAGAGGGTTTGTGTTTAGGGATTTGCTAGATGGTCGAATCTGGGTTGAGTGTGGTTGTTCTTGTTTTGGCTTTTTCTGGGTAACTGTTCTTGATGTTTGGCTATAACTGATGTAAGAATAGGCTAGATCTGTGTTTGTGCTAACTGGTGTGGGTTTTAGGGTTTGGGATGGCTGACGTCATAGAGATTTCGAGCAGTGAGGATTCCGGGTCTGACGTGTCGTTCAGCACGGCGGATAGAATATTTATTGACTCATTGCGTCCGTCTGCCCATGCAGGAACCTCACTGCCAGAACCGCTAGAGGTTGAGCCGTTACAAACAATACCTTGGGGCGTAGCCATGGGTCGTGTTTCGCGTCCTGAGAGTTCTAGGGCAGGGGAGACAGCCGCTGCGAAAAATAGGCGTGACGAGCGGCTAGCGAGTAACAGTGCCGCCAGTGGTTCCGCTGACGGGGGAGATGTGGCGGGAGAGAATGCCGAGTCAGCGTGGGTTCTTTCCGATGGTACCTTTGTTGACGAGACAGGTGGGTGGATGAACGCCGTCGCCGTCAATCGGTTGAAAGGGATGTACCGGTTGCCGGGAGTGGTAAGGCTGCGTCAGTGGATGAGAAGGCATCGATGTTGCCAAGGGGGTCTGCCGCCGTGCATGAGGCGATATTCCGCCAAGGAGTGACACTCCCACTGGTGCCCAACCTACAAATTTTGGTGTGCGAGTTCGGCCTTGCGTTCGGGCAAATTTGCCCCAACATGTGGCGGTTGATGTTAGCGCTGAACCCGCTATGGCGGCTGTCTGGTTGTGAAGGGCCAACCGTGGCGGAAGTGCTGCACTTCTACGAACTGGTATATGTGAAGCGCCAAGGCTGCAGGGGGCAGGTGAATTTGAGTAAGCGTGTGGGAGCGCCGAAGCTGATCTAGAATTTGAGGGACTCTATGTCCTATTGGCGGGGGACCTTCTGTGTGGCCACGGCAGGGTGGGAATTCCAGGTCAGGTCCAACGAGGGGGAGCCGACGTTTAGGATTAAGTCGAAGTTTCAGCCTATTCGAGGTTGTTCGTCGAACATAATTGGCGATTTCCATTCGGCCATATCTTTGGTACTCTTCTAACGATTACAATTTGTTTGTGCAGCGGGCTTGCGCTACAACTTGACGAGTGAAGAGGAGTGCCTCGTGACTCGTATCAGAGGCTGTTGGCGGAACCGCAACCTGCTGGACTTTCGCCTCCTCACCGATTGGGAGTTGCTGGTCGGCCTACGCCTGACACGTGCCGTTGGTAAGAAGTCCCCGTCACACTGTATCTTCAATCACATTGTCCCAGGCTAAACTGTTTTTTTTTTTTTTTTTAGAAAAGCCGCCGGGTAACACGCGAAGCCGCGACGCCTTTGCCAAAGCTATGGACCGTGCGGAGATCGACAATTTCCTGGAGACGATGTATGCAGCCGGGCTGGCGGCTCAGCAGACGGTGGTGAATCCGAAAACGCTGGAGTTAAGCCAGTCCGAGGTTCCGGTGACGCTACCAATGCCGCATCACTCCCACCTTGGCGATGACGGCCTGCCCGTCGCCCAAGCTAGGGGCAGCGTGGCAGGCGGGGAGAAGAGGTCTACTACCGCCGCGCCACAGAAAGAGAGGGAGCCAGCCACTCGTCGTGGGCCTTAGTGGAAGCGAGCGGGGACCAGCACTGCTGCTGGGACGGAGCAGCCGGCAAGGGAGTCGAGGCCTAGTGCTGCTGGAAGCACACGAGTGCTTCAGCGAAAGCGTCGTCAACCCGACTCCGCCGATGAGGAAGAGGAGGATGATGTGGAGACCATTGGGCCGCCAACAGAAGAAGGCGCGACAAGGTCCGCTCAAGGCTCCCGCTGTCGAGGGGAGAGAGGTTCCTGCGAGCGACCTGGATTCGTTCGCCGCATACGCAGAGTTCATGACAGACAGTGAGCGGGAATTTCTTTTCCACCTCTGCGAGCGGCTAGGGTTTGGCGGCCTAGCGGGGATTTCGCGCCCAACTGCCATTGACCAGTCGCCCTTCAGCTCGGCGTTCGGTCACTTGTCTGTTGGCTTGCACGAAATGTTCCTGGCGGCGTCTAAGCAGCCCCTGGTTGAGCGGGAACTCAGGGAGGAGATGCAGGGTCTTGAGAGAGAGTTGGCGGAGGCGAGGGATAAATTGTTGGAGGTGGAACAACGCCTGACAAAGGCGGATACTGATGCTGCAGATGCACGTGGCAAGCTGCAAGTGGCCATTCAGCGGGACGTGGAACGAAATGACCATGTCTCCAAGCTGGAGCAAAGCATGTCCCTGCTGGAGGAACGGGTGGCCGCCAAGGATAAAAAGATCGATATCCTGCAGCGGGAGTCTGCCGCCAGGAAAGAGGAGGTGAAGAAACTGGAAGGTGAGATTGCCCGCCTGAGAGCTGAAGGGGACCGCGCCGCAACCGCCGCTGTTGAAGCATTCAAACAGTCGGCGAATTACAAGAATGCGATGAATGAGGCAGCGAAGGCTGGGGCCCTAGCCAACGTAGAGATGCTGAAAAAGAAGGGCGCTATTGACTGGGTGAAGGCGTCCCAGCCCGAGGTGCTGCCGTCTCAGCAGACCCCGCCAGCGAAGAATGTCCCGCCGGCGAAGAGTTCGGCCCCTTCCCAAGTTGAAGGTGCTCGCTCGGGGAGTGGAGAGAGTGGCTCTCGACCGGCGGGTGACTCCCAGCGGACTCCTCCTACCCAGTCGGAGGTGTCCCGTGCTGTTTTCCTAGCGGCTCACACTCGAGCAGATGGCACAATGGAGACTCCGAGTCCAACTGCCCGAGGGTCTGACCAAACGAGCCGCGCACATCCGCCGCCGCACGCCGAAAGTGAAGAAGCCGAAGCCAACCCCTGAGATGCTGTACTTCTTTTTTTTTTTTTTTGTAGCCACTGAGGCTTAAAGTTTTTGATGTAAAGCACATGCTTGGGTGGGAATTCCCAGCCCGTTTATGTATGAAATGAAGGTTCGAATTTTGGTGCTTTATGATATGGCCTTATAACTTGGAATTTTCTTTTGCAATTAATGAAACATTAAAGGAATTAAGATTGGTCCAAGTGCACTACGTGGCGGACGTGGTCCGCTGACGCTTGTTGGCGTCGCCAGTTGCCCTCAGTGCTAGACTTGGTAACAATGGTTTGAATAATTCCTCGTTTCATTGATAGCCGACTGATCAGCGTTTTACAAAAGCGGGGATGTACCCGTTGGGTAGCTTCCCTTAGCTAAATATTGAATAAAAATTTAGCTAAGTCAAGATGCTCTTGGGTAGCGGCATGATTATTTGTTGTAATACCGAAGGTGTTCGGTATTCCAAGGGTGGGTCGACGTGACGCCATCCTTGCCCATTAAGTAGAAGGTGCCTGGGCTAACGACTTCCGCAATTTTGTATGGACCTTCCCATGTTGGGCGGAGTTTTGTTGGCGGTGGAATGACTTGCTTCATTACCCAGTCCCCCAATTGGAGGTTCCGGGCCTTGACTCTGGCGTTGTAGAAACGCGATACTCGCTGTTTGTTTTGTAAGTTATGCAAGTGAGCCTTGTGTCTTTTCTCCACTAGGAGGTCCCTGTCCAGGTTGATGCCGTCGCTGTTGGTCTCTGGGTGGTAACCTTCGACCCTAACGGTAGGTTGAGTTACTTCAACAGGTAGGACAGCCTCTGTTCCGAACATCATACAAAAGGGTGTTTCGCCGGTGGCGGAGGTTGGAGTTGTCCGGATGGCCCATAGAACTTCTGGAAGCTTCTCCGCCCACAAACCCTTGGCGTCGTCGAGCTTCTTTTTTAGCAATTTCTTGATTATCTTGTTTGCTGCTTCAACCTGGCCGTTGGTTTGGGGATGGGCGACAAATGCAAAACTCAATTTGGTGCCCAAGTTGGCGGTGAAGGAGATAAGTTTCGTGTTGTTGAACTGCGTGCCGTTGTCTGTAATGATTGTGTGTGGGACACCATAGCGGCAGTAGATGTTCTTCCAGAGGAAGTGAATTACCTTGGCGGTAGTTATTGCCGTCAGTGGCTCCGCCTCTATCCACTTGCTGTTGTAGTCGATGGCAACAATAATGTACTTGAACTGGCCCTTGGCGGTTTGGAATTTTCCCATCAAATCAAGGCCCCACGTGGAGTGAATCCATGGGCCGATGATGATTGACAGCGGCACTGCTGGTGCATGTGGGAGGTCTGCAAACTGGCATTTGTGGCAAGACCTTTGTGGCAAGACCTCGAAATCCGCCGGGCGTCATCACCAAGTGTGGGCCAGAAGTAGCCCTGTCGCATTGTGCGGTTGGCCAAGGATCTGGCGCCCGAGTGGTTTCTACATTCTCCGGCATGAATTTCCGCTAGGACGGCCTGTCCCTCCTCTGGGGTTAGGCAGCGGAGGTTGGGATGGGTGAATCCCTGGCGGTAAAGCCTGCCATTCTGGATGTTATAGCGGGTTGCTCGCCGTTTCAGCTGTCTCGCCTGGACCTTATCCTCCGGCAATGTGCCGCTGCGCTTGTATGCAATGATCTCGTCCATCCAGCTGGGACTGACCTCAATGCTGAAGATCTCCGCCAGTGTCTTTATGATACTTGGCCTGTCAAGGCACTCCACTCTTGTGTCCGTTGGACTTTGATGTGGCTGGGCGGTTGCCAGTCTCGCCAGTGAATCGGCTTTGGCGTTCCTTTCCCTGGGGATTTGTGTGATGGTGTGAAATTTGAACTTTTTAAGCAGCGTTTTGACGTACCCCAAATATGCCGCTAACTGCTTGTCCTTGGCTTGGAAGCTGTCGTTGACCTGGTTAACGACTAATTGAGAATCGCTGAATATGTTGACGCTGTCAGCACCCGAGTCGATGGCAAGGAGTAGGCCGGCAATGAGTGCTTCATACTCCTCCATATTGTTTGAAGCCTTGAAGTTGAATTTCAATGCGTACTCCGCGTTTAGTCCCCCTGGTCCTGTCAAGATGACTCCAGCGCGGCTGGCCTTGGCGCTAGCGGAGCCGTCCACATGCAGGTTCCAATCCGAGTGCAGAGGAGTTGCTTCGTCAGCGGTTACCATTTCCGTTCCAGGCCCAGTCTCGGTATCGGGGTCTGGTTGACGCTCGGTGAGTTCAGCGATAAAGTCCGCCACTGCTTGGCCCTTCATGGCGGTTCTTGGCTTGTAGTCTATGTCGAACTCGCTGAGCTCAATGGCCCACTTGCTGAGGCGCCCCAAGTGTTCAGGGTTTTGCATCACTTGCCTCAGCGGTTGATTGGTTAACACATGGATTGTGTGAGCCTGGAAGTATTGGCGGAGGCACCTGGCGGCAACGATGAGTGCGAGGGCTAGTTGTTCTAAGTGAGGATATCTTGTTTCTGCTCCGTTCATGCCCCTGCCGGCGTAGAACACCGGGAGCTCGTCTTGGCCCTCTCGCCGGACAATGGCGCAGCTTACTACCGATACTGAGACCGCTAGGTATATGAACAGTGTCTCTCCTTGCACAGGGACAGAAAGGAGAGGGACTGTTGCTAGGTATTCCTTCAGGCCCTAGAACGCCGCCTGACACTCTGGGTTCCAATTGATGATTTTCTTGTGAGTTGTTTTGAGGAGCTTGAAGAATGGGGCACACCTATCAGTGAGTCTGGAGATGAATCGAGAAAGGGCGGTTAATTTTCCCTGGAGGCACTGGACGTCCACCTTATACTCGGGGTCCGCCAGGTTAAGGATGGCCTGTACCTTGTCTGGGTTAGCCTCGATGCCTCGCTCGCTGACGATGTAACCCAGAAATTTGCTAGCGGTGACCCCAAAGAAACATTTTTCTGGGTTGAGGCGCATACCATAGGCCAGGAGAATGGTTACTATGATCTTGAGGTTTGCCACATGGCCGCCAGCCTTTATGCTCTTAACCAGCATGTCGTCCACATAGACCTCGATGATTTTTCCCAGATGCTCAGCAAACATGGCGTTCATCAATCGCTGATAAGTTGCACCGGCGTTCTTCAGACCGAAAGGCATGACATTGTAGCAGTAGAGGCCTTTGTCGGTGGTGAAGGTGGTGCATTCCTGGTCGCCGGGGTGCATCTTGATCTGATTGTATCCGGAGAACGCATCCATCATGCTGAGGAGCTCATGTCCTACGGCTGCATCGACTAGCTGATCGATACGAGGTAGTGGGAAACTATCCATTGGGCATGCCTTGTTGAGATTTTTGAAGTCGACACACATCCGCCACTTGCCGCTGGGCTTCTTGACCATTACCAAATTGGAGATCCACTGGGGATAGACGACCTGGCGGATGAATCCAATGCCCTGTAGCTTGGTGACCTCCTCTCCTATTGCCTGGTACTTTTCCTCATCAAAGGCCCTCCGCTTCTGCTTGATGGGATAAAAAGAGGGTTTGATGGTCAGCTTATGAGTGATGATTTCAGGAGAGATCCCTGGCATGTCCTCGTAGGACCATGCAAAGACGGCGGCGTTATCACGCAGGAATTGGGTGAGCTCTGCCGCCACCTCTGGGTCTAGCTGGGCGGCTATGTGGACTGTCCGCTCAGGGTGCTCGTCTGAGATGCAGACAACCCTCAACGACGTCTCCGGGCTGACCGGTTCTTTCTTGACGTACTTCTTCTCCTCATCCCTAGGATCCTCAAAGATGTTTGGTGTCTGATTGCCCACCGTCAGAATTTCATGGCGGCTCGCCGACCGCGCTATAGTTGTTGAATAGCACTCCCGAGCTAATTGTTGACTTCCTCTCACACAGCCCGTGCCGTTGGGTGTGGGGAACTTCATGAGAAGCATGTATCCGGCGATAATGCACTTAAGCTTGTTAAGCGCCGGTCGTCCAATGATGGCGTTGTATGAACTGAAACAATCGACAATATGAATTCCGTATGTACCTCCGCCATGTATGGACTAGTACCAATAACCAGTCGCATGTAATCCGACCCCAGCGGTTGTGTGACGTCGCCGGAGAAGCTGAGCAGCGGCTCGTGATCCTGGAGTAGTTTTTTGTTTCGCTTGAGGTGGTTGTAGCATCCGCTGAAGATGACGTTGACAGCGGACCCGCTGTCCACCAAGATTCTCCCCACCGAGAACCTGCCAAGAATGGCGTCAACCAAGAATGGGTCGTCATGTGGTAGATGCACCCCGCGCTCCTCCTCCTCTGCGAAGGTAATAGGTTCCCAACCTGATCTCGGGAGTTTGGCGGATCTTCAACATTCAAGTCAACCCCAGCTGGATGGACGAGATCATTGCGTATAAGCGCAGCGGCACATTGCCAGAAGATAAGGTCCAGGCAAGACAGCTCAAGCGGAGAGCAACCCGCTATAACATCCAGTATGGCAAGCTTTACCGCCAGGGATTCACCCATCCCAACCTCCGCTGTCTAACCCTAGAGGAAGGAAAGGTCGTCCTAGCGGAAATCCATGGCGGAGAATGTGGAAACCACTCGAGCGCCAGATCCTTGGCCAACCGCACAATGCGACAGGGTTACTTCTGGCCCACACTTGGTGATGACGCCCAGCGGACTTCGAGGTCTTGCCACAAATGCCAGCAATTTGCAGATCTCCCACATGCACCGGCGGAACCGCTGTCAATCATCATCGGCCCATGGATCCACTCCACGTGGGGCCTTGATTTGATGGGAAAGTTCCAAACCGCCAAGGGCCAGTTCAAATACATCATTGTTGCCATCGATTACAACAGCAAGTGGGTAGAGGCGGAGCCACTGACGGCAATCACTACCGCCAAGGTCATTGGATTTCTCTGGAAGAATATCTACTGCCGCTATGGTGTCCCACACACAATCATTACAGACAACGGCACACAGTTCAACAATAGGGAACTCATATCGTTCACCGCCAACTTGGGCACCAAGTTAAGTTTTGCATCCGTCGCCCATCCCCAAACAAACGGCCAGGTCGAAGCAGAGAACAAGATAATCAAGAAATTGCTAAAAAAGAAGCTCGACGACGCCAAGGGTTTGTGGGCGGAAAAGATTCCAGAAGTCCTATGGGCCATCTGGACAACTCCAACTACCGCCACCAGGGAGACTCCTTTTTGTATGATGTTCGGCACAGAGGCTGTCCTACCTATTGGAGTAACTCAACCTACCGCTAGGGTCGAAGGCTACTGCCCAGAGACCAACAGTGACGGCGTCAACTTGGACAGGGACCTCCTAGAAGAAAAAAGACACAAGGCCCATTTGCACAACTTGCAAAACAAACAACGGGTATCGCGTTTCTACAACACGAGAGTCAAGGCCCGGAACCTCCAACTGGGGTACTGGGTAATGAAGGAAGTCATTCCGCCACCAACAAAACTCCGCCCAACTTGGGAAGGCCCATACAAAATTGTGGAAGTCGTTAGCCCAGGCACCTTCTATTTAATGGACAAGGACGGCGTCACATCGACCCACCCTTGGAATACCAAACACCTTCGGTATTACTACAAATTGTCAGACCGCTACCCTCGAGCATCTTGACTTAGCTAAATTTTTGTTCAATATTTAGCTAAGGGAAGCTACCCAACGGGTACTACCCCACTTTTGTACACTGATCAGTCAGCTATCAATGAAAAGAGGAATTATTCAAACCATTGTCACCAAGTCCAGCACTGAGGGCAACTGGCAACGCCAGCAATCGTCAGCGGACCTCATCCGCTACGTGGTGTACTTGGACCAATCTTAATTCCTTTAATGTTTCATTGATGGACAAAAGAAAAATATAACTCAAAATACTAGCACTACAAACACATCATAGCAAGCCAATTTAAAACTTTATTTCATTTCGCAACGTTCATTACAAACTGTTATGCCTCAGCGGCTACAAAAAAAAAAAAGGGTAAGAAAATCTAGAGCGATCCCAGCTGGCTTCGAGGGTTGCCTTCGGCATCTTCTGCTTCATCAGGCGGCGGCACGATTGTTCGACTCGCTTGATCGGACCCTCGCACTGATGGGCTAGGAGTCTCTATGGTGCCATCCGCCCGGGTGTGCGCCGCCAGGAATCCAGCATGCGACACCTCCGACGGGGTGGGATGGGGAGTCTGCTGAGACCCTTCCGTCGGATGTGCGCAACTTTCTCCCCTGCCTGAGCGGGCACCCCCCTCGGGGGCAGGCACGACTTCTGTCTCCTGCGGGGTACTCTTGGCCGGCGGAGCATCAGGCTGTGACGCTTTGGCAAAGTCGATGGCACCCTTCCGCTTCAGCATTTCTATGTTTGCTAGGGCCCCAGCCTTCGCCGACTCGGTCAGCGCCTTCTTAAACTCTGCCGACTGCTTGAATGCTTCAACAGAGGCGGCCGCAGCGGTACTCCCTTCAGCCCTCAGGCGGGTAACTTCACCCTCCAGCCGCTTCACCTCAGTCATTCTGGCGGCGGACTCCCGCTGCACAATAATGAGTTTTTTGTCCTTGGCAGCTATCCGCTCCTGCAGCAGGGGGATGTCCTGCTCCAACTTGGAGACTCGTTCATTCCTCTCCAAGTCCCGCTCGATGGCCACGTTGAGCTTACCGCGGACATCGGCATAGTCAACTTCCGCCTTGGCCAGCCGCCGCTCTACCTCTGCCAGTCTCTCCTTCGCCTCCGCCAACTCCCTCTGGAGACCTTGGATTTCCTCCCTGAGCTCCCCCTCGACCAAGGGCTGCGTTGACGCCTCCACGAACATGTCGTGCAGTCCCGCCGATATTTGACCAAACGCCGAGCTGAAGGGCGATTGGTCAATTGCCGTGGGGCGCGAGATACCCGCTAGGCCGCCGAACCCTAGCCGTTAGCATAGATGGAAGAGGAACTCCCGCTCACCATCTGTCATAAACGCCGCATACTCGGCAAACGAGTCCAGCTCACTAACGGCGGGCGCCTCTCCCTCCACCGCAACAGTTTTCAACGGAGCTTGTCGGGCCTTCTTCTGTTGGCGGGCCCCGATCACCTCCACGTCCTCCCCCTCTTCCTAGGCAGGAGAGTCACCCTGCCGACGTTTTCTCTCCAGCGCCCTTTGGTTCCCGGCGGCGGTCCTCGTCAACCTCACCGGCGGCTCCTCCCTTGGCACAATGAAGGTCTCCGCCGGTTGCACCACCTTCTCCTTCTGGGGGCCACGCCTGTGGGCAGGCATCCGCTCCTTCTGCTGCCCAGCTGCAGCGCTTCCCTTCTCCCCGCCGGCCACTTGGGTCCCCGCCTGCACTACCGGCAGACCATCCTCACCAAGATGGGAGTGGTGCGGCATTGGCAGCACCACCGGAACCTCTGACTGGCTCAGCGCCAGTGTCTCTGGGTTCACCAGCGTCTGCTGGGCCGCCAGCCCCTCTGCGTACATGCTCTCTAGAAAGTTATCTATCTCCGCGCGGTCCATTGCTTTTTCAAAAGCGACGCAACTCGATTTGTTACCCGGCGGGGTTTCTAAAAAAAAAAAAAACAACAACCAGTCAGTCCAGATCACTAAATAAAAATAAAAAAAATGTTATGGCTGAGATTTCTCACCAACAGAGCGAGTTAGCCGCTGTTCGACCAGTAACTCCCAACCGGTCAGAAGTCGGAAGTCCAGCAAATTGCGGTTCCAACAGCAACCTCTGATCCTCGCTACACGACACTCCTCTTCGTGCGTTAGTGTGTACCGCAGTCCCTCTGCACAAACACAGTAATCGTTAGTAAGAACACAAGTCTGCAAATACGTGAACCCGCCAACTACGTTCAGCGGAAACCGGTTACCAACCTCGGATGGGTTGGAACTCCGACTTAATCCTAAATGTCGGCCCTTCCTCGTTCGACCTAGCATGATACTCCCAACCCTCTGTGGCGACGCAGAAGGTCCCCCGCCAGTAGGACATTGAGTCCCTTAGATTCTCGATCAGCTTGGGCGCTCCCTGCCGGCGGCTCAGGTTCACTTGCCCTCTGCAACCTCGATGCTTCACGTACACCAGCTCGTAGAAGTGAAGCACTTCCGCCACAGTAGGCCCCTCGCACCCGGACAACCGCCACAGTGAGTTCATTGCCAACATCAACCGCCACATGTTGGGGCAAATCTGACCGAAGGTAAGGCCAAATTCGCACACCAGGATTTGGAGATTTGGCACCAGCGGGAGTGTCACTCCTTGGCGGAATATCGCCTCATGAACGGCCGCAAATCCCACTGGGAGAATCGACGCCTTTTCATCCGCTGTCGGCGGGGGCAGCTTCATCGAGCCCGGCAACCGGAACGTCTGCTTCATTCGGGTGACAGCAGCGGCGTTCATCCGCCCTCCTGCCTCGTCGACGGCGGTGCCGTCTGGGAGGAACCACGCCGACTCAGCATTCTGCCCCGCTGCTTCTTCCTCCCTAGCGGAGCCGCTGGCAGCACTATTGCTCGCCAAACGCTCGTCGCGCCTAGCTTTGGCAGCAGCGGCCTCACTGGCCCTAGAGCTCTTTGGACGCGAACCACGACCCATAGCTACTTCCCAGGGGATGGTCTGTAGGGGCTCAACTTCTAGCGGTTCTGGCAGTGAGGTTCCTGCATGGGCAGACGGACGCAACGAATCAATAAAAATCCTATCCGCCGCGCTGAACGGCACGTCAGACCCGGAATCCTCACTGCTCGAAATCTCTATGACGTTAGCCATCCCAAACCCTAAAACCCACACCAGTTAGTACAAACACAGATCTAGCCTATTCTTACATCAGTTATAACCAAGAGCATCAAGAATAAAACCCAGAAAATGACAAAATAGGAACAAACACACTCAACCCAGATTCGACCATCTAACAAATCCCTAAACACTAACTCCTTGCCAAACACCATAATCCAACCCACCCCCCCCCCCCCCCCCCCAAAATATCATTCTACACCTCAGAACACGCCAAAGAAAAACAGGAATCATCCCAGAAAGACAAAAAAAAAAAAAAAAAACAACAAAACCCAGAAAGTAGCAGATCCAATGAAACAGGAAAAGGGGAATCCAGATACCAACCTCGGTGGTGAAGCCTACAATACGATGGTGCATAGTAGTCTTAGGCGGGTGCGATCGTCGTTTCTCCGGGAACGGTATCTCAAAGCTCCGGCAACCTCTTTCTTCAGTCTCGGACAAGCAGAGCGAGAAGAACACGACTGTGAGTTTGAAGCTTTTACCAAAGTGTCAAATCTCGCTGGGTTTCCCCCCTTTTTATGTCAACATCAGCGCGCTCTCCGCCGTCCGCTAAAAAACGACATCACACGACAGCCGTACACGTGTCACAGACCTCCACTTACTACCCGGATTAACCGAGGCGTCGCTTCGGTTACGAAATCCATAATTACTGTCATTTATGGCGAGAAGACGGCCAGGTTTAGGGGACAAGTCTCCGCACGCTAACCCCCTACGGGTTGGACACGTGTCAACCACTACCAGACGAAGCGTCTGGCGGAAGTAACCACTGAGATGACTTCACCAATCCTCCAAGTGACGAAGTCTCCGCTGAGCGAAACCCCGCCAGCGGAACTTCTCCCTTGGCACCCTCCAAGTGACGAAGTCTCCGCTGAGCGAAACCCCGCCTGCGGAACTTCTCACCTGTCACCCCCCAAGTGACGAAGTCTCCGCTGAGCGAAACCCCGCCAGCGGAACTTCTCCCTTGGCATTCTCCAAGTAACGAAGTCTCCGCTGAGCGAAACCCCGCCAGCGGAACTTCTCCCTTGGCACCCTCCAGGTGACGAAGTCTCCGCTGAGCGAAACCCCGCCAGCGGAACTTCTGCCTTGGCATTCTCCAAGTAACGAAGTCTCCGCTGAGCGAAACCCCGCCAGCAGAACTTCTCCCTTGGCATTCTCCAAGTGACGAAGTCTCCGCTGAGCGAAACCCCGCCAGCGGAACTTCTCCCTTGGCACCCTCCAGGTGACGAAGTCTCCGCTGAGCGAAACCCCGCCAGCAGAACCTCTCCCTCGCTATCCTGCAAGCGGGGTTTCTTCCGCTATACACCTCTGGCGGAACCCCCTTTTTCATCTTGCAAACTGCGTGCTTTGTTCAACGCAATATCGTTCAGCAAAATACCGCCAGGCACGTCTGCTTCCTGCTGCATCCAGCGGGGGGATATCCGCCAAACGGCTAATCCCGAGGCCACGCCTCACTCTGACAACGACCGCCACGCGGCGTTACCGTCAGAATGTCCCTACGAGACACGGGCCCTAGTCAACAGTCTACGACGGCCCTGATCAGGCACGTTGACCCCCGTCATTTGGGTGCTAAACATTGGGCTCGCTACCCAACACCCTCTGCTCCGTGCAGCTCCCCCTCAACAAACAATTTGTGGACCATCCGGAGGTCTATCTTCGCCAGGGAGTGGGGGACTCCCTGGGGGGCCCAGCAGGGGCCCACCAGAAAGGGTATAAAGCGTTTGCTCAGTAAAACCAACGGTTGACAACGCACTGACGCTAATTATGCTCTTGGAAGTCTAGCGGAGGAAAACGCTTCAAACCGCTGAACAACTCCCCAACCAAGATTGCCCTCCTTGACTGGGGACTTGGGGGACTTGTACATACATGTACATTTGCAAGCATAATTAGCTATAATGGGCCATGCTCATTGTACCGCCAAAGGTACTAATTCCAGCCAAAGGAATGACATGCAGACACACTGCCAGATGGGCTACAACCTCAGCGTCGGACCACCTCCAGATCGCCGCCGACGCGCCGCAACGCGCCGCGTCAAGATGGCATCAGAAGCTTCTGAAACTGGGAACTGAAGCATGTCAGTCCCACATCGAAAACTAAGAGAAGATCAACCTCTTCCTCACCTATAAAAGGTTCTCTCCTCTCTCCTTATTAATGACGCATTCAATACTTACCTACTGTTACTTTGTCAACATAAATACATTGACTAACTTAGGCATCGGAGAGTTGAAGACCGCCCGGCGCGGTCTCCCTCTGACGCCCATTGTATTTTACTTGACAGGTATCAGGGGCTTCGAGAACAACACAAACACCGATCCGCCCACCGGATCAGCGTTAGATAAAGTCCAGCTACCGCCGGACTTTTAGACATCAACAGTTGGAATCTTTTCTCAAGGAAGATGGCCTCAACTCCCTTGTCAACTGTGCAGTGAGCACCCTGAGACCATAGAACATTGTCTACTTCTATGTCCTTGGACCTTAGTGGTTTGGTTAGGTGGTACATGTTGTTTGAACCAAAAATGAGCATTTTAGCCTGACAAGGCGTGTTTTGGAGAAATTGAGCCAATATTAGTGGTTCAAGCTATATATATTGTCGACAAGTTTGAAATATATTATTTAGCGGTCATTGTCATTATGAGGCGTTGCCTTACCGCTTGGCGGTTGGTCTGAATGAAAAATGATAAATACATAGGGCAAGTAATAATATTTTGTTCGAGTGCCCCATGTTTATTTAATTGAGTTGCAATTAAAAATAGAAGCATGGCATATGTATATAGCATGTACTTGTAATGTGGATGCTAATATCATTTTTGCATTTTTGTAGATATGCTAAAGGATCATTGAGATCGGTATGTGAAGCATGGCATATCTAGTACGTGAGATCTAGAAAGTGTTGCCAAATCTATGAAATGTTGTAGGCATGCTTAAAAGTTATGGAAGCATGTAAAGATATATCAAGTGTGATATTCTATAAGCATGCTTAGAAGTAGTAAAAGCATGGTATTGG
Source organism: Rosa lucieae (assembly GCA_024704745.1). Taxonomy (NCBI): domain Eukaryota; kingdom Viridiplantae; phylum Streptophyta; class Magnoliopsida; order Rosales; family Rosaceae; genus Rosa; species Rosa lucieae. The sequence goes on from CM045495.1 coordinate 55,653,470, forward strand.
CATGGCGGTAGCTCAAATTGAAAGAGCGTAAAAGATAAGATATAGTTACTTATCTTATGCCGCTTTGGAGCAAGTTGGATTTGGGAATGATGTAAATACCCAAATCATGTTGGAGTTGTTCCAAGCATGACGCTCCTTCGCTTTGGTGGATAAAGTGCTCCGATAATGTACGTCAACGCGTGGTTGCGGTTTGCATGGTTGATGGAAATAGTTGAATTTCCTTGAAACGAAATAGGTGATTAATATGTGTATTTGTAAAATCAACATCAATAATTTGCGTAGGTACTTTGATAAAGTTTTAAACAAAGTGTACAAGCAAATGTTGTTTCATTTGTGGGTTCGTACTATGAACTTTGAAGTTTGGAGTGAATAGCTCAATTGTATGGGCGAAATAAGCAAAAACCCATTTGAATGTGTGGATAGTATTATGAGCATGGTAACATGTGTAGCAATTAAGCTATAGTTGTGTGCAGGCGTATAGTAAACATGTAGCCAAGTGCAATTATATGTGCCCTTGCTTTATGAATAGACAAAGTGTTCTGTGTGAACAAGGCGTCCAAAGAAGAAGTTATGTATTTGTATGTGGTATACAAACATTGTAGTTGATACGTGTAGCATAGACAAGAGCATATACGTGTGCATGATTATGATGTTGTGTCATGCTATAAGATAGACATGGAAAGCTGCAGCAAGTCATTTATATGGGGAGCCACCTATAGCGTCAGAAGAACATGCAAGTATAGCGTGTTTGACTATATATGTATAGTTATATATGTAAAGGTGACACGTTACTCAGCCTCTGCAACATGCATAATTGATAATTGAAAGGAGTTCCCATCTATAATTATGCATGTTGATAACTAGCTCAACACTAATTTGGTATGGGCCTATAGGTGATGTAAACGGCGCATGCGGTCACTAGCATAAACATATATATGTGTGTAGTGTTTGTGTCGCCTAACTTATGCAGAAAGCAGAAGCACGTGGTGCTTGGTAGTATTTGACAATAATGGCATGAATAAGAAAGCTTATCTTTGTACGGCCCAATGGCAGTCGGTGCTCAAATTTTTTTTTCGAATGTGCTGCACCAATTAAGAGTTGATTGTTAACCCAGCCTTTGGGTGGGTCGACGACCGTCGGACTATGCTCGGAGATCGGCAGGGCGGTGGTTATTGCTTTGTATACCGCCAGCCTGGGTGTCCATAGTATATCTCTGGGTGGCTGAAAGCCTGAAATATTGAAGGGCCGCCCGGAAAATTGAAGCTCTGCAAGGGGTCGAAGCTCCGGGAGGATTAAAGCTTCGCTGGGTACTGAAGCTTTGCTGAGATTGAAACTTAGTTGAGATTTAAGTTCCGCTGGGGACCGAATTTCCGCTGGGGATCGAAGCTTCGCTGATGGCTGGGAGTGAAGCTTCGCCGCGTGCTGTCGCTGTCCGCTGGGCCTCGTTGGCGGAAGTTGCTGGGTTACCGCTGGGTGGCCGCTGCACATTCTGGAACTGCAGACATCGAGGTCGATGATGATGAGTGAACGAGAATGAGCACGAGAAGCCATCGAGCCTAGCGGGAGAGTTGCTGCTCACGGGGATTAGCGGAGGAAAGTGCCGCTGATGGTGCTTAGCGGAGGAAGCTCGGGTCAGCGGTGGTGAAGTTTTTGGCCGGCGGAGGATGACTCGGCGGAGGAGCTTGGTCGGAGGTTGCCAAGCGGAGATTGTCTTGGTGGGCGCAGGTTTTGCCGCTGGTGCTCAAGAGTCCGGCGGAGACTCAAGAGTCCGGCGGAGACCGAAGAGTCCGGCGGTGGCTGAAGAGTTCGGCGGATGCTCAAAGTGTGGCGGAGATTTGGAACTCAGCGGAGCGGAGCTTTTTCCTAGCGGAGGTTGTGCTCGACGGAGGCCTGGCTAGCGGAAGAGTTCAGCGGAGACCCTTCCGGCGATGAAGCTCAGCTGTGGTCGGTGGAGCGGAGAAGGATAGTTGGGCGGAGCTCAGAGCTCAGCAGAGATGGCAAACCTGGAGCTCGGCGGAGACTCGCTTGGCGGAGGCCTGCCGGCGGAGGTGAAGCTCAGCGGTGAACAGTCCAGCGGAGGCTTGGCTTGCTAGTGGAGGATGCCGGCGAGGGTCCCCTGGCGGACCACTCTCCGGCGGAGGGCCTGGAGCTGCAACCTGGCGGAGGAGTAGGCCAACGGAGCATGAAGATAGTCCGGCGGAGCGGAAGAGAGCTCGAAGTTTAGCTAAGCGTTGGTGTTCGGCCGAAGCTGAAGTTCAGCGGAACTGAAGTCTGGCGGAGCCGGAGCCTGATGGAGACCACGGGTTCGGTCGAAGTTGGACGGAGCTGCAGTTGGTAGGAACTGGCGGGAAAATTGAAAATTGGAGGGGTGCCCAGAGAAGTTTTCTGGGTGTCTAGAGAATTTTTGCTGCCCTTTTTTTTTTTTTTGAAGGTTCAGCGTTGACCATCCCTGGTCAGCGTTGACCAAAAGTTGACCAAGCCTTGTTCGGCGTTGACTTTTGTGAGTTGGGCGTTGACCGACCCCGTCGGGCGTTGACCAAGCTCTAATTTGATGTTTACCGAAGTTCATGGTACATGACGAAGCCATCGTGTTGGCTTCCCACAGACGGCGTCAATGTTAACGTTAGTGATCCGTGGGATCTCTAGTTAGCTTTAGAGAGAGAGAGAGAGAGAGAGAGAGAGAGAGTGACACAAGCGAAGTATAGTGGTTCACCTCCCGCCTTAGCGAGAGACTACGTCCACTTGAAAGCTTATACTAGTGTGTCGAGCCTTGCGGCCTAACAAGATTACAAGAGATGTAATGGGATTGATGTTTAAGTGGGAGGAGGCATTCCTTTTATAGGTGAAGGAAGCCATCTCCTTTACATTTTCTTAGATGTGGGACAAGCAAACAACTATTCTAGTATAGAAATGCATATTATGGAGGCAACTTGGCAAGGCCGGAAAGGTGGCTTCCCGGCGGCGGATTTGCGACTTCCGGATACCGTAGCGTAGCTTGAACATAGGGCTACAAGATGCAAGTAGCGGTTGGGCCTCACCATGGCTTGTGGGTGTCCCAAAGAGGGTGTTAATTATGCTTGGTGAGATAGCAAACTAGTCATGCTAGTAGGTATCTACACCTATATATAGAGGCTACAACAAGTAACAAGAACAAAACAATTCAACAACAATCTCTAAGATTATCTAAGCCTCTTTAGAGCAATCCCTCTCTAAGAGCAACTCATCTCCTTCTCTTACCGGTGATCACACTCTAGTCCTAGTCTTCTCAAGAGCCGACTGTCAGTGCCACCAAACCCTCTGTCAATATGCTTAGGTCCTAGTCTCCTTGGGAGCCGACTGTAGTACAGCGACCACAACGATTACAGAACCAGCTAAGCAAGGGTAACGCCCTCGCAAACCAGCTAAGCTAAAGTCACGCTTTGGCAAGTTCTCTCTACTTCCTGGTGATTTCGCTCTGCTTAACCTCTAACGTTGAGTATCGACTTGGTAACACAAGATAAAGTCCTCACCACGAGGCACAGAAGACCCCTATGACGAGGTTGGTGCTCTCCTCGTCTACAGTCGCTCAAAAGAAGTCAGGTCAAGGGACACCCCCAACGACCGCACCCAAACGGTGCTGGTACACCCGCGCAGAAAAGAGACTGTTAACCAGCTACAGCAAAATTGGAGCCAAACATTTTAGCACGCCCAGTGGGACATACAATACAGCATACTGCCAGATATTCACCATTGGGAAGTCAAACGATAACCCTTAACAAAAGGTTTACGTCAACTGCCTGAAACACAAGATCTCCAGTTACAGACCGCACTCGCGTGTAGACTGTCGTGGTCTTTCGGAAGAATTAGTAATTCAAAGATTTTCTCTCCACACGCCATCAACAGAGATGACGATCGAACGAGGAGAAAGTCAACTGCCCGCTACTGAGGGTGAGGCAGTTCTCACCGCCCAGCCTAATGAGGGCGAATGAGCGTCTGATACCACCAGGGTGATTGAGGACGAGGTGAGAGCGGATGTTTTTGTACCCATCCCTATCCCAGAAAATGCCATCCTGGAAGCGGAACTTAACATCATGCGAAAAAACAATAGTACATTCTGGGCAAAGACGGCTAAAAGATTCGAGGAGCAGCGACGGATGTCCAACAATCTGATAATGAAAGTCAGGCTGGAGATGGAGCCCAATACGGAGCTGTTGCAAGGGCATATAGACCACACGTCAGGACAAGCGCAGGAGCAACATGAGCAGCTCGTGACCGTGATAAATGCCCAAGCTGCACAGACTAAGATCGTTCTCACAGAAGTCGCGACTATTCGTAGTGATGGATCCAATACCGTGATCCAAGTTGCCATGAAAAAAGCTTAGATGGATCAAACAAGAGAGGTCCTGAATAAGGTGTTAGGTGACCCCAATGTTATTCTAGGGTCCCTCAGCCAGCCTACAGGGTCAGGCAAGTACATACCGCTAAATGCTAGAGAAAAAGCTAGCGGTGGCAGCACGGCCACATCCACTCTAACTGCAACTGCCACATCAGTCAGGGGTAAGGAGACTACTCCCACAACAGGCGAAAACAATAGCACCACGCCATCCATCAAGCAAGGGACCAGGAGTTTGAAAATCAATGAGGGAGCCCTTGTTGACAATATCTCGTCTCCCCAGTACGATAGCGACGGAGTTGAATACGTGTATCATGACCAGCCTCTAACATGCCAACAGGTTGGAAGTCCAACAAAGATCATCGCGGGCACGAAGGGTCATCCAGAAGCGGGTTTTACATTGCAGATATCGAGCCCACCCAAAACAACCCCTGGAGGCGGCATATCTTTGGTTAACCAAGCATCACATGCGCCACCGCTAACACAAGCGCCACCTCTAATCTAGCCAGCTAATGACACAGTGATTCATCCACCTCCTCCTCCTAATCTGGGATATGTAAGGCGAGAAGAGGTAGAAGCAATGATCAGGGCCGCAAATCAAAGGCCTAACCTGGAGGAGGCCTATCAGGGGCCTTTCCCACGCATATCACGCAGGTACCTTATCCTAGAGGATACAAGAGCATTACGTTCTCTACTTTCTTAGGAGAAGAGTTCAAAAATGCAGCGGCCCATTTGGTTAGGTTTCGAGTACAGTGTGGCCAGTACCAGAATGATGACAATCTGAAGTGTAATATCTTCGCCATTTCTTTGTCAGGGTATGCCTTCACTTGGTTTACTAAGCTACAACCAGGATCTGTCGCGAGTTGGCCCGCGATGGAAAAACTGTTCAAGGAAACCTTCGGGACGATCGAGCCGGAGGTAGATCTGGCTTCACTTACTCAGATGGCTCAGCAGCCAACTTAATCCGTTGTTGCATACCTTCAACATTTCCAGATCCAAAAAGTGAAGCTGAACGTGATTCTTCCTGAGAAAGAGCTAGTAAAGTTGGCAATCAAAGGCTTAGAGCCTCGCCAACGCAAGCAGCAGCATGGAAGCATGTTCAACTCTATGGGGGAACTGATCACAGAAGTAGGAAGCTTTGAGCATTTACTTAGAGAAATGGACGCTGTGAAGAACTCCTCCAAAGGAACATACATTCTGGGGAAATGGAGGACTGTAATAGCAGTGAACCACTACTCAGGTTCCTTTTGATCCTTACTATAGGAGTGAGGAATCCAGCCTGGCAAAGGCTGAAGAGTCCGAAGAGGACGAGGTAGCAACACTAGAGCTTACAGGAAAAAGGCGTCAACGCTAAAGCAGCTGAAGTTATGTAAAGAGCCAATGAAACTCAAGTCGGTGGTTTTTACCAAACCTGAATTCGCAAGTTACACCTATGATGAGACTAAAGCTCATAAGATCTTAGATGAGATGATCGATGCGAAGGTGGTGAAGACCGACTTCAGACCATTCCCCAAACCGGAGCAGTTAAGGGGGAAGAAATACTGTAAGCTCCACAATTTGTGGAATCACAACATAGCCGACTATGTCAGGTTAAAGGATCTGATTCAGATCTGGTTGAATAATGGTAGCTTATAGGTTGAAGTGCTAGCAACAGCGGCAGCGCTGGTAGATTTGGATCCTTTCCCAGACACTGGAATCAACATGGTTAACGTTGTTTGGGACACAAAGGATCAACAGAGGATGAGCCCAGATCGTACCACTAGGAGCTTACAAGAGGTAATGGAGTAGTCCGTTAAGCGGAGATCAAAACCAGCTCCACCTGTCATGCTATGTTCAAGGTGCAAGGAGGAATGTGATATCCAGGCGTTGCACGAAGAGGAAGAACAAACCGTTCGCTTTGATACTTTACCACCAATAAAGTTACCAGCACATTCTAGAAGCTTCCAACCAGGTAGTCCGAGAATGCACACTGGGTCAGGAACTTCTTCTCCAAATGACTCTAATTTGTTCAAGAAATTGAAGGTTGGGAGGGAAGAGGAAAGAGCAAATGAGTGGTCAGACGTTATGAACAGATTGTATATTCCTCCGGCGCCGACGTCCACTATCCTAGAAGGGAGATGGTATACCCAGAAGAAGGGCAAGGTAGTGGAAATGAGCTCCTCAAGGAAGTGAAAACTCCAGTGGAGGTTTGGAAAAGCAAAGCGAACCTTGGAAGCGTTGGATCAGGGTTGATTAAACCATCGCAGTTGGTGAGATCTCCAGAAGAATACCAAAGACAGGTGGAGGCACTAACCTCTAAAAGGTTTATCGCCCCGCGGGTTCTCCAGGGTGTCCTAAGATGTCGCAACGGGCTTCAAAAACCAGCGCTTGCCAGAAGAACAGTCAGGATAAGTCCCTAGCTCCCTCAAAGCAAGAATCGCAGCCAACCCGCAACCTAGCGTTTGAGGGAGAATATCTCTCGAAGGAAGAGAGAGCGAGCCTTTAATCTTTGACAAGCTGGGGGCAAAGACAATGGTCCACTATTGTGCAGTGGAGGCCTAAGAAAGTTCAAAGCATAACGGTTGCGAAATCTGAAGAGGCTTTATCAGCAAAGTAGGGACCACCGAATAGGGGATGTCCTTTCACAGCGGATCAGCAAGAGCAGGTCATGGTCCAAGAAGAAGGATCGCGGGCAGCTTACATCGCAAATAAGTTTACATAGGAAGATGACCTGAGCTCGCCAGCGGCGAAATCAGAAGAGATGAACATGCCAGATGTTGCTTATAACATGGTATATGTCCTGTCATCAAGATATGCCTTACCGGTGGGAGCTCAAGAATGTCAAGCAGGGGAAGGTGAATTATCTGACAAACCGTCAATCTAGATCACCTCAGCGGCATCATCTCTCGAGAAGAAACCTACACAGAATGAGGCTGCAGACACCGATGCGAGAGATCAAGACTTGGGTTTCAACAAGCCGACACCAGCAATGGCGCAACACATGAGGCAATTATATATCACCGCCGATATGAATGGCACCAAGGTTGGAAAAATCATGGTAGACACGGGCGCTGCAGTCAACGTCTTAACCACCAGAACCATGCAACTGCTAGGAATCAAGAAAGAGAAGATCCAATCCACATCCCTGACTCTAAAGAACTTCAAGGGGACTGTAACCAAAACATTGGGTTTGATTTTCCTACTAGTCAAGGTGGGTCCAGCAGAAGGGGTTAACGCTTTCTTTGTTACAGATTGCTATGCGGCATATAGCATAATTCTGGGCCGCGACTGGATCCACCGGAGTTATTGTGTCCCATCCAGCCTTCATCAGGAGCTAATCATATGGGACAGAGTCGCAGATAAGGCAGTAATAGTCAAAGCAGATCCACGACCTTTCTCAGTCTCAGCAGTCTACGTGGACGCAAGGTACTATTTAGAACCTATCTCTCTACTATAGGTCAGCGGAATTGACAACAAGGGCCGCCTCATAGGGGTGACAGCATCCGAACTGGCACAATGGGGGCTCGCGGTCTCAAAGGGTGACCTCGAAAGGCCCGTACATGTGGTGCCAACTCCAGGTCCTAATTGATGGATCAAGACCTCTCAAAGGAAGGGGTACAGGCCTTTCATTCTTTATATGATAGATTATCTTCATATTTAATCGAAAAAGAGGCCTACGCACAAGTGGCAACATTGGAATATGTTGTTGAGGATCTCTCCAATCATGAGGAGGAAGAAAAGCTTATTCGACTAGCCCCAGCATCGTTAGATGATACCCCTGCATAGGTCAGGGATCCTACAGAGAAGGTGAACTTAGGGACTGAAACCGAGCCAATGGAAGTGGCAATCAGTGCAAACTTAGAGTCCGAAGAAAAACAGGGGCTCATCAACTTATTGTAGGAGTATAAAGACTGTTTCGCAGAGAGATATGAAGATATGCCAGGTTTATCTCCTGACTTGGTCTGCCATAAACTGCCGATTATCCCAGATCAAAATCCCATGAGACATGAATCTAGGCTGATGAATTCGGAAACTCAGGTTTTGGTTAAGGAAGAAGTCGAGAAGATGCATAATTCAGGAATCATCAGGGTCGCCAAGTACAATCAGTGGCTATCTAATGTCGTCCCAGTTCGAAAGAAGAATGGCAAAATAAGGGTGTGCGTCAATTACCGCAACCTCAATAATGCCACTCCCAAAGATGTTTACCCCATGCCGGTCGCGGATATGTTGGTAGATGCAGTAGGTAGTCATGAACGGCTATCCTTCATGGACGGAACCGCCGGTTATCATCAGATTCTAGTGGCAGAAGAGGATAGACACAAACTACGTTCAGATGCCCAGGCTTCGTCGGAATTTTAGAATACGTAGTCATGCCTTTTGGTTTGAAAAATGCGGGGGCCACTTACCAGCGAGCAATGAACCTAATCTTCCATGATATCCTGGGAAAGATTTTAGAGGTTTACATTGATGACGTGGTCGTCAAATCTAGGCAGCTGGGAAACCACATCGCGGATCTGTGAAAGGTTTTCGAGCGCATACGAATACACAAGCTGAAGATGAACCCCGCGAAATGTGTATTTGGAGTGCAAGTAGGCGACTTCCTAGGATTTATTGTACATCAGAGGGGAATCGAAGTATCCGAGGATAAAGTTAAAGCAGTGATCAATGCTTCACCCCCGAGGACGAAGAATGAGCTACAAAGGCTATTAGGAAAGATCAATTTCTTGCGGCAGTTTATCTCCAACTCCGCCGGCAAGATTCAGCCTTTCTCCTCCCTCTTGAAGCTACAAGGGCAGACAAAATTTGTGTAGGAGACAAAACATCAAGAGGCCTTAACAGCATAAAGGCATATCTAGCAAATTCACCGGTTCTTGTTCCTCCAAAGCCAGGTTACCCACTGAAGCTCTACATTTCAACGGTAGAGGCTTCAATTGGCAGCTTATTAGTGCAGAACAACGAAGCGGGAGTGGAACATGCCATTTTCTACCTAAGTAGAATGTTAACGGATTGTGACACCAGGTACACACCAATGGAAAAGCTTTGCCTAACATTGTATTTCTCTGCATGTAAACTTCGCCACTACATGTTGTCGTTCACTACATGCATAATTGCCCAGACCGACCTAGTCAAATACATGTTGTCGCGGCCCATTCTTAGGGGCCAGATTGGCAAATGGGTTTTGGCTCTTTCAGAGTTCTCGTTGCAGTATGTTCCCCAAAAAGCTATGAAAGGCCAAGCCATCGCGGACTTTCTAGCGCACCATCCAATGTTGGATACTAGCGAAATTCGCAAACTTGAAGTCGCCGCGAATTCTTTAGAAGACCTATATGGAATACCGAAACAGGAGATCTACGAGAATTCATTGGTAGCTGTTATGCTGCAACCTTGGGTATTGTACTTCGATGGTTCAAGAACAGATACCCTGGCCGGAGCAGGCATTGCGCTGGAAAATCCATCCGGATATCATTTTTCATACTCTTTTCAATTGGAGTATCAATGCACCAATAACCAAGAGGAATATGAGGCCTTAATCATTGGCCTAGAAGTGCTTTTAGAAATGGGAGTCACGGCGGTACAAGTACTTGGAGATTGGCTTCCGGTAATCAATCAGCTGCTCGAAAAGTTCAAATGCTCTAGTTTCTCGCTGGCCCCATACTGGGATAGAGCCCTGGAGTTGTTGGACCAATTTGATGACATGGACCTTGAGCATATTCCGCTCGAACGAAATTTCACCCCAAACGAGTTGGCTCAATTGGCAACTAGGATAACTCTGAAGTATGGCATTCGCGAGTGAATTCTGAAAGTGGAATGCCGAACACTCCCTTCCTGTATGGCAAGAAAAGATCTACCAGAGGACGTCGCAGTAGCAACCTTAGATTCCATTGATTCGGATTGGCGGGTCCCCTTGATCAACTATCTCAAAAATCCTGATCAGCCCACTGACAAGAGGATCCGCTACCTTGCTCTCAATTATTTCCTCAGGAATGATGAACTTCGTAGGCAAGGGGAAGATGGCATAGATTTCAAATGTGTATATGGCGGCGAAGCAAAACAGCTCATACGGGAAGTACATGCTAGTATCTATAGGGCTCACCAGGCAGGTCCAAAAATGCATTGGTTGCTTAGGAGACATGGATATTTCTAGCCAAGTATTTTGAAAGATTGCATCGCATTTGAGAAAGGTTGCTTCGATTGCCAAGCTCATGGGCAGTTACAGCATATCCCCAATGTCCCAATGCAGCCTATTATAAAACCTTGGCCCGCAAGAGGATCACCGTCGCTACCGATTTCTTTACAAAATGGGTCAAAGTAGAACCTTTGAAGAAAGCATGTGGTGGTACGTTGCCACAATTCCTGTTCAGGAACATCATCTGCATATTTGGTATTCTAGAAGTTTTCGTTTCAGACCGGGGGGCTGCTTTCATGGGTGGTGAAGTTAATAAATTGGCAAAGGAATGGGGAATATAGTTCATCCATTCCAGTCCTTATTATGAGCAGTCTAACGGTCAAGCAGAGGCCAGCAACAAAATCATCATCACTTTACTGAAGAAAATGCTGGAAGCTAATCAGCGACAATGGCACGAGACCCTTTATGAGACTCTTTGGGCCTACCGCACATCGAAGCGGAATCCCACCGCAACAACACCTTATGCTTTGATGTTTGGCCATGATGCAGTCCTGCCTTTAGAAGTCAACGTCCAATCATTACGAGCTCAAGAGTAGCATCATCTCATTGGAGAAGACTACGTTCAGGCTATGTGGTAGGAACATGAAGACCTCGGCGAAAAGCACTTGGAGACTTTAGATAGTTTGGTCATGGAAAACAAGCGAGTAGCTCGCGCCTATGACAAGCAGACGCGAGGAAAGAGTTACAATGAAGGAGAGTTAGTTTGGAAAGCAGTTCTCCCGCTTGGTGAAAAGTTAGACGGTTGCGGCAAATGGACTCCCAGATGGGAAGGCCCATACATCATTTATAAGATTTTAGAGAAAGGAGTATTTCATCTCAAAGACTTAGATGGGGATGTCCATCATAACCCTATCAATGGCCGATACTTGAAGAAATACTTTCCCAGTGTCTAGGACTCGGAGGAGTTATAGACAATTCCGTCGCATAAGACAAGGGGACAATTCTAGTGTTCCTACACTCGTAAAGCCCATTCATGAAGGCCTCTTTTTTTAGGCCCATCATCGTTTCTACGCTGCGCCTAGCAACACTAGGGGGCAACACTACACTAAATGTTTGGCGAGCCAAATTCCTCCAAATTCTCAATGCAAAGTATCTTTGTTCTTTTCCTACAGGCTCTCACAAGAGGGATTTTTACCCTACAAAATGGGATACATCGGAGCTTGGAGTGAAGCATAGATGGCCTCCCCCGTGATCTTGTAGAGGCGACGAATGGTGGAAACAATTATTTATTTCTGGCAACGTGGCCGGGGATTGAAAAATCTCCATGTAAATCACACCACTATGAAGAAGTTGAGGTTGGTAAGGAGTTGTGAATCATAACGGAATAGGTGAAGTCTCTTTTGTTAATATTGGCCTAAACTCCTTATTGGTGCCTAGTTCAGGTCCCTTAAGGTTAAGGGCGGCTTTTATTAACACTTGTTGTACTGTCTTCACACTTATGACCTTTCTCATCTTAGTAAGTATAGCCTATGTGAAATGGTGTCTAGAAAGGGGATAACGTTCATGATAGATTCTTGAATCCAAAAGTGCGTGCAAATGGGTCTAAACCACTATGTGAGAGTAGCTCATGCCAAAATGGATTCTCCCTCTCTTGTTCGTCCTCCCCCACCTGGCCATTTCAATAAGGTTGGGCAAAGGATTTGAAAGAAAATTTGTGTCTAGGCAACTATACTTGGGCCGCTGTCTAAACCTTAATTCATATTGTCTTATTGAATTCAACTACTTATTTTTTAAAAAATAAAAATAAAAAATTAGTGCGATCCTAAATTACTGAGGAGTCGCGACACTAAGGGATTAATTTGTTAGCCAGTTTCTTCGCATAAGCCTTCGTGGGCAATTCTAGTGTTCCTACACTCGCTAAGCCCATTCATGAAGGCCTGTTTTTTAGGCCCATAATCGTTTCTTCGCTACTCCTAGCAACACAAGGGGGCAACACTACACTACACTATACTAAGCCGAGTCAGCGGCTCTGAATTTTTTTTAGACATTTGTCTCTTCTCTCACAGAGAAAACACCTTCGCGGGAAAATAGGGTCAAGCCGTAGGAGTTGAGGCTGAGCTCAAGGAAAATGCGAGAGCCACCGTTGTAACTTCCCCATCCACCGAAATAGTAGCTGTAGCCGCCACCTCCCTCGGAAGTATTCTTCATGTTGCCAAAGATGTCCTCACCATGCATGGGGAACAGAGGAAGGGTTTCAATCTCCATGTTCATAGATCCGTAACCACCATAGTTCCCCATCTGCCCGTTAAAAGCAATCATACCAGCTGAAGAAGTAGAAGTAGATGAAGAAGATCCAAAGTTAATATACTGATCCTCAGGTTTCCAATTGGTACCATTACCATTACCAACAAGCCCTAATCTTTGCATGGGCACATGAACATCGGAAGTAATCTTCTTCTTCTGCTTCTCTCGAGCCCTGTGGTTCCCGAACCAATAAAAGACATTCTTGCTCTCGATCTTTTGATAAGCTCATAAATGTACATGATTTTGTGTTGATTTCTTCATGTTTTCTTAGCTAGTTTTCCATCTACTTGAGTCATTTACTTTATTTTTATGTTTTGTAGGTGTTATGGAGCAAAGTAGAAGAAAGGAAGCTAAATCAGTAAATCTGCCTGTGCAGATCAGTCAACTTCAACATAAATCTGAGAGCAGCTCATCATGAACCAGACAGTGAACTTTATATGCTTGGAAAGCTTCAGATGTCTAGTTTCCAGAACTTTTAACTATTCATTCATGTCATTTTTTTACAAGAAGTTATGGCTGATTTAGTACAGTAAGGTCAGGCAGTCCGAGAATCAGACACTTTGATGGAAATCCATGATTTGAGGCCCGAATTCCTTTTAGAAGCCCACCGACGAGTATTAACTGAATATCTATATGTTTATTAGAGATATATGACATATTTTTATGGGTGAAAATTATTAGGAATGTTAAAGGAGAAGCTACTTGATTCCTAAAAGGAAAAGAAGTGAAAATCTCCTAACCTAAGCAATAAAAGAGGGACGTGATCAGTTTGGACGTAGAGGGCCGCACAAGAGAAAGAAAGAACGACATCTTCTGCTATCGACTAGCCGCCATCTCTTCCTTTTCCTTTCTTCTAGTTTTTGTTTTGTTCATGACTATGTCTAGCTAAATACTTTTGTAGCTAGGGGCGATTTCAAAGCCCCAAACATGTTCAATTCATATTGATGACAATTCAGTTTTTGGTTTTCTATATTATCTATTGAGTGTTTGTTTCACCGTGTCTACAAGATGAATCTTTGCTTGTTTGTTTAGGTGCGCAACTAAATGAATAGGTTAGGGTTCTAATGCTAGGAGTAACACTAGATTTGTATATGTCGTATGTTGATTCCAATTGAGTAGCAAAATGTTTTCTTGAATTACATGTGACTCAAACCCTAAGTTTAGCAAGACTGCCAATGTACTTTTGACCCTAGATTTATCCAAACCCTTTTCTTGCTTAATGATTTTTATATGTTAAACTTAGCGAGCTTGTGTCTAGGCTGCATAATCGGAAATAGATTAAGTGGTGAGCTTGTATTCACTTAACGAGGAACTAAGAAAGGGTAATGGGTTAATTCAAGCTTGTGAGTTAACTTCGAGTAAATTCAATTGAGAATTAAGATTCCATAACTGAGATTTGATATGATTGAGTGTGTTTGGTGGTGGAGAATGAGTCCTTAGCTTTGTTTCTATCAATAGTTTAAAGCTATAAAATCTGTTTCTGCTTTGTTATCTTACTATGTTCAGTTTTACGTGAATTATTTTATATATCAATTCAACTCCGATTGTTCTGAAATTTTATATGCGTATTGTTCAATGTGTTTTTAGTGTCCTGTAAAATTTATAGAAAATTCCATCAAGTCTAGATTAATTAATTTATTTATTTTATTTAACTGTTCAGTAGCATGGTTTAGAGTAGTTTGTGACATTTGTTTAGCAGTTTAGGAACAATCTTCAGCGGGTAATGACCCTTGTTTGATCACTATATTACCAACGATGATATTTGAGTCGTGAATTATTTTATATATCAAATCAACTCCGATTGTTCTGAAATTTTATATGCGTATTGCTCAATGTGTTTTTAGTGTCCTGTAAAATTTATAGAAAATTCCATCAAGTCTAGGTTAATTAATTAATTAATTTTCATTAACTGTTCAGTAGCATGGTTTAGAGTAGTTTGTGACATTTGTTTAGCAGTTTAGGAACAATCTTCAGCGGGTAATGACCCTTGCTTGATCACTATATTACCAACGATGATATTTGAGTGCAAGATTTAAGTTGTGCATCTTTTAGACGTATCATCTTTCTGTACCGTTTCAGCTGGAGAGAGATCCTCTGAACCTGCTCTACAGTTGGGGACCTAACTCCCTTTTTGTAGTAAAGCTCCTTGAGGATTCTTATCTGATCTGTAGTGGGATTCCACTTGATACTGGTCTACCTGCAAAGCCTGTTAGCACTACTCCCGGCTTCTTTGTTACTTCCTCCATCCTCGGTTGGTTGCTGGGTTCGTGGTTCCATTGGTAATGGGTTGAAAAAATGAGAGAATTGAAGAGGGGTGATGATGAGTAATTAAGAGAGATTGTTGTTAGAAATATTGCGAAGGACTGAAGATCTGAGAGAGAAAGACTAAAGTTGACAGAGAGGTGTTTGTAAAAAAGGAAGGGTATTATTGAGGATCTGAAACTCAGGGGAAGGTTTTTTGGCGTGAACGTTCCCATCCGTAGAATGCACCTATTTATAGGAACAGGGCATGCAAATATCCACCCTTGGATGGACAGTCTCGGAAAAGCATCTCCACCCTTGGATGGACAGCTAAAGAGTCAAACTAAGTGTCAGTAAATCTTGATTAATGTTGCCCTAAATCTCGGAAAAGAATGGATTATTGGCATAGTAGCTGTCCGAAAGGTCTTCGAGGAGGTAACTGTTCCATTTTCAATATTATCTTCTCACGGTGGAGTTTTCCAAGAGTTTTGAGTTGGGGCCTTGCAAGACACAATTATTAGCTCATCACGGATATTTGAAGAAAATAGTATTATATTCATAAAGTGGCTTTGCGGCCAAAAGCAATACATTCATTACAAAGCCAAAAGTGGCAAGAATACAAAACAGGAATCTTCGGATATCTTCTTAATCTTTTCTCAAGTGGAAGCAACTATGGAATCCAACGACGGGTTGAGCCGCGCCATTATCCCAAGGAGGGGCAGACTTCAAGGAAGGAAAAAGAGGAGTAACGGAGCCCCCACGCCCCCTTTACATGGAAGCAGCAGAGGAATCCAGCCAACGCGATTATCCATGAGAAAGGGAGACTCCAGTGAAAGAAAATGGAGCCTCCAAGCCCCCTCATTTGGAAGAATATTAGGAATCCAACGTCGGGTTTAACAGCGCCATTATCTCTGGAAGGGGCAGAGAGTGAAGAAACTGAATATCGGCTTGAGTCTCTGCACCCTCTTCACCCTTGGCAGCCACCATTCTCTTAGCATGAAGTATGGGAACGGCCATGAAGTGGCTCATACCCATCATTTCCGCAAATGCATGCTCTCCCTCTAAGATTCTGTCAATGTTCGGAAGAGAGAGCATGAGTAGAGGGTGACCACCAAAGCCCTTCTCATCTGGAGGACTCAGTCTGGTCCGACTCCAGAAGGAAGGGGTTCGAGGAAAGGTCTTTGGCCTCAAAGTGGCTTTCCTACCTTCCCCGATTTGCTCCACGTGTAGGATCCTAACAAAGATGATCTCGCATGATCGTGGATCCCACACTAATGGAGCTCCCCGTGCTTTTTTTCCCCTGAAAGCCTATACATTCCATCCAGACTTTCAGAAGGCCGAAACAAGGGGTTGCCTGAGATTACGCCATAAGGCCTAACCCAGGCTTGAGATTATGCCATAAAGCCTAAAATTTAGAGGCTAAAGGCCATTTCATGAGGGGAAGATTTATGAAGAAGGAGAAAGAGAAGCAAGGACTGAAAGACCATTTCTTGAATATTTCAGAAGATTTGTTATTAGTATTCCTTGCCCAAAATACAACTATTTATAGGGACTTCAGGAAAATTCCCACCCTTGGATGAAGCTCAATTTCAAAACCGATGTCAGTAAATTGAGATTAGTGATTCCAAATCTCAGGAAAAATGGACTAAGTAGCATGTGAGAGACCGAGCGGTTTTTGAGGAGTTAGCTATTATTAAAGGATTAGTAGCAAGTGAGGAGACCGAACGGTTTTCGAGGAGGGTAGTCTATTTTCTGCGCAAAAACGCCAAAGAAACTACTACTACTATACAAGGCTATAGAGGTTGGCCTGCGAAGCTCAATTTCAAGCAAAGTTCCTCCACGCGAAGGTTCGCCGCAATGGCACTAACTTCTGCCTGAGCGGCCCGTTCTCTGACACGGGCCAGGTTGCGGTCCATTTCTTCAGAAGCAGCCAAAGGTTCATCGAGTTGGGCTTCTTCTATAGAAATCGCATTCCCAATAGAAGCTAAATGGGCTTGGAGGTCGTTGATCAAAAGTTTGAAGTCGGACCTTTGGATTTGTAGTTCCCGTAGGCGGATGGCCCGCTCATTTAAAATACCGTGGGAGATGTCCATTTCTCGGGTGAGGCTATTCAAAGCCTCTCGAGCGTCGCGAGCCTGGGCATTCGCTGCCGATTGACGTCAGCGGGCCCTACTAAGCTCATGCAGAAGAACGTCAATGGCACTAAATTGCCGCAGGGTCAATGCCTTCTCCTGACAAAGATACCTCAGGGCTTCCAAGACTCGCGGGAGGACGCCAGGCTCCAATACCCAAGGACCTAGATGTTCGTGAAGCACCATCTTAGCCTCATCCACAGCAGAAGGAAGAGTTACCTCCAACACCCTCATCAATCTCTTGAATCTGGTGGGAGGAGGTAGAGGTGGCAAAGGCGCCATAGGATCACGAACTACCAATGTAAAAGGGTGGACAGCTTCCTCAGTTTCTTTATCTTCAACAGGTTGGTCTGTCTCTTCAGCCGTGGGAGAATCTGGGAACTCAACTCACTGCTCACTATGGGTAAGTGGAGCAGATTCAAGCACAGAGCCCTCAGTTTTGACGGTTGTCTCATTTGTTCGGAAGACTTGGGGGGTACCACCACCGTCCGCATCATTTTCCATCTCTGGGGTGACTGTCCTGCCGATAGGAACCTCAGCATTTGTAGCCACTTCCTTGGTACAAACAGAATCCTGTTCAGGTTCAGGTTCAGAAATGTCAAAGAGCAGGTTTGGATCTAAAGGGAAATGGAAAGCATTGGCCAACAGTGGCTTACCTCTCAAGTTGTCGGGTTAATATCTGGTACGTAGTCACCAAGAGGAAGAGGCCCCTCTTCATTCACCTCTTGGACCTCTGGTATCGCGAGGATCTCTGTCGTCATCAGTTCCTCATAAGCGATAGAAGCCTCAGAGTGGCTTTCCAAGCTTTCATGCTCCGGGGAGTCGTCATCAGAGATCGTTATTAGAATGGTAGAACCTTGCAGATACTCTGTAGATGTGTGAGATGGAAGAGGTGCCACAGGGTTAGTTGATGCTTGAACTAGCGAGAGAGTTGGCTCTTCTGCAGCGGCTGAGGATCCAGCCTCACTCAGGCAAGAGGGATCAGTGGTCCTCTGACGAACCTATCAAAAGATACATAGTGAAGATCTTGCCCTGATTCTAAAACTTAAATAGGATAAGACGGGGCAGGAGTTTACCAATCGCATTCCCAGAGGTTCGTCATCTTCAAAAATCTCTTCGACGAATTGAGCTCGACCTTGTTTGCAAGCGAAGACAGCAGTGGCCTGTACAAGAAAAGAATCATGACTCAAAAAGGGGGGAAGCACCAAATATACAAGTTTGGGATCGTTCTTAACCAAATTACCTCAGCGGGATCTTCATCATGAGAAGACTCTCCCTCAGGAGTCTCCTCTGCTATTGCCTTTTGTTTCCCTGCCTGAACAGAGGCTGTCCCGCTTCAGGTAGTTTGCTGCAAAACACACTCAGGAATAAGAGCGGGAAAATCAACACAAGGAAAATAAATGGTGAAGAAAGACAAAAACTTACTGTTGCCCTAGGCTCGTGGATTTGTATCCCTGGACGCGATGAGCGAGAAGGTAGAATAGGTCGTGGGGGTTGTGCGGTAAGGTTGGAGAAGCGCTCAAGAATCTCGCGGTCCTCTGGACCAGGACTACTCATGCCATGAAAGATCAGGACGAAGAGTTTGTCATGTGGCAGGTCCCAACAGTTCATGGACACCTCTTTGCACCAATCAGCATAATCATCGTCGACATAGTTGAGGGGGTACAATGCTCTGACCCAAGGGGGAATCACTATCAAAGTAAACTGATTCTGAAAGGGGGCAGACTCAGGCGAAGCTAATCTCCGCCAAGAGGTGTAGTAATTGGCAGAATCAACCAAAGGCCAGGGTACCAACTGGGCCAACCCAAATTGGCTAGCAAAATGGTTAGGGGCATAGAGCTCGTAACTTACACGGTCGGTGGCAAGACAAATATCCAAGTAGGAGATAGTGCGACGAAGGGCCAAAAGGGCTCTTTCGCTATGATCCCGTCCACTGGGCAGAAAGCCATCATCAAGGAGAAGAGGGAATCGCCTAGAAATGACTATTTTTGGGTCCGGCATCTCTTTCAGCAAGTACAAGTAAATAAAACACTCGAAATAGGGTGGAGCTCTATACCTTACGTTGCGGCAAAGCCAGTTCCCCAAAAGGGAATCAACTAGAGGTTCCCTTGGAATATCACCGCAACGGAAGCGAGGGAAATAAATCTGCAGACAAAAGGCAAGGATCCAGAAAGGGCCACTAATGTCGGTATCGAAGGGGCGCATTACGGCTCTATAAAAGGAGCGATATAACAGACCCAATACAGGTTGCCCAAGGCCAACGTAAATACCATTGTAGAGAGCAGTGGCCAGAGAATTCCAAGGCCCAGTAGGTTTGTTGGAACAAGTGCAAAAGATAAATTTGCAAAGCCAGAATTCCAGGAATGTGATACCTTCTTTATGGTCACGTTGGGTGCAGTAACAGTTGCGCTAGAATGAGTAGGATTTGCTGCGATGCCCCCGACCAGCCATATCCATTTTCAAAGGAAATTGAATGCCATCAAACTGACCATGCACATAGGGGTCAAAGTCAATAGGCAACCCCATGATGGTAAGAACATCCAGCAGAGTTATGCTCATCTGCCTAAACCGGAAATCGAACGTATTGCTGGAGGTGTTCCAAAAGTAAAGAGCGGCAGCTAGCGGTGCATGGCTAGTATTATGGGGAAGACAGAAGCATAGATCGATGGTTTGGGTGATACCCATAACATCCCATCGGGCCAAATCTCTCGCTCGGACCTCCTGATACCAAACATTTTCCTCAGGAGTGATGGTAGGCCAGAAGCCCACTTTCCTCCTTGGTCCCCAACTGCTAAAATCACCGGGCACTTGCCAAAGAGCCGCTATGGGACGGCGGATGGGAAGCCCATAATAGGCCATAGCATCATCTGGCAAACGATCGCGAGGTGTGGGACCCAGACTCGCTTGACTATCACCTCCACCAAAGCCCATCAGTCGACTTCTCTCCTCTTCGGTCTGACTTCTACATCGAACACCCATGTTAGTCCACCAGGTGAATGCAGCTTTCTCAGTGATTTCATCTGCTTTATCGATAACTAATGGTTTCTTGGATGCCATTTCTAGGTCGCAGGGAACATTTCTCCATTACACCTTAATTTATAGCTCAGATATTTTTGGAGATTAATTTATTAGCTGGGCCAATGAGTGTCTCTAGTTGACAATTAATTAATCATCAATTGCATCTGAGGCAGCAGTGAAGAGATGGAATTGCACCTTTCCCTACAACCACAGGGCCAGCATTGTAGCCTGATGTTTTTTTTTTAAAACATGATTAAAACCCATGTGGTTTTAGATGTTAAAGTTGCAGCAAGTATGGTGGTTTCAGTTGATCATATGTCATGATGTCGATAGCCATGATCCGATCATCCTCTTCAGCATAAGACTCACGAAGGATTAAATGACAGCAAACAGTTTGCTATTCTGCATCTTATTTTGCCAAGTACTATAGGCCTTGATCAAACTTGATCTAGCCAGCGAAGCGGCTCCAACACTTACATTTGAGAAAATCAATAGAAAGCCAACAAACAAGGCAGATACTTGCTGCTATACACATGGAGAAGCTACCACCAAAGAAGAGAAGGATCCTCATTCGCGATCAAAAGCAGTCACCTTCGCATGGGGGGCACGCTAAATTTCTGATCTCCTACAACCTGCCCAAGTTTCGCCAATTCATTGCATACCAGATATCAGATACATGGGGGGCAATAAAGCTGGCAAAGAAAGCTTCATTTCATGACAAAGGCAATTCAGATTGTGGCATTCAAGCTTTATGGCCTATTTAGAGGCCTATATGGAATCAGTCAAGTAATTTCAGTCAAGCCAATAAAAGTGGCTTTGGCGCAACAACATTATAAGAGCAGTGCTGATTCAAGACCTCTTCAGTCAAGACAAAGACTTTTGACTTCGAGGTCTGGAGGGCAATGTTTGAACCAAAAATGAGCATTTTGGCCTGACAAGGCGTGTCTTGCAGAAATTGAGCCAATATCAGTGGCTCAAGCTATAGATATTGTCGACAAGTTCGAAATATATTATTTAGAGGATAAATAAAGCCTACTTGCAGAATTATGGAAGATTATGAGAGCTGCAAGAAAATGAAATGATGGAAGCATGGAAATCAAACGTCAACTTTAGCACATTTTCCTACTTCGGCTAGGAGAAACCGAGTTAAACAAAGAAGGAAGGGCGGCAGACTAACCAAACGAAATCCAAATAAGCTGAAACTATCCAGATTAATTCTAGACATCCCAAGAATAATTTCTTATGAAGAGTACCAGAGCTAATTTTGAGTGGAAAGCCTTCAAACAATCAGTCCAATTTTCTGCAAAAGCAAAACTGGAAAACTCGACCTGTAAGGAGTCCAGCAGCGTTTCCGGCCCAACCACATGGAATTAAGCTCTGAAATTTCACCACAATGATCTAAACTCATTATGGATCATTTGATATGAAGAAGTTGAAGGCTCATTCTGATTTCTTGGTGGAGATATAACTAAAGGAATAAAGGAGCAGAAAGTGACTGTAAACACGGAAAATCCTGCAACGAATGAAAGAAGGACACGTGTACAAAATAATATATTTTTATTAATGAATTTTCTGGTTACAATCTCTGTAGATGTTCTTTCACAAGATTCTCCTCTGATTCGATCTCTGACGTTGATTTAATCCAAGGGTGGCGAGCACTTGATCTTGAATCAAACGGTTGCAATGTGGACTTCCTGCTATGTTGACGATTTGAGGAAGATGATTGACCAAGGGCTGTAGAAGCTTGATCTTGATCGGATTTGAACCACGAGCGGTGTCACGTGGTGAGTATGGCTTTTGATGGTGGATGAATCAGCACGTGTGTTTGGTGCTTGTTGATCCTCCGCGTGTTTGACGACTTCCGAGCTTGTAGGTGATTTCCCCTACTTGTCTGAAGTCAGCGAGGTGAAGAGACCGGCTATTTGGCAGTTTGATGGTTCTTCATGAGCTTGGGAGACTTCTGAGCTTTGGAGAGGTTTCTTCCGTTTGCTTGCGTCCCTCTATCTGTCGTCATCCTCGATGGTGTACTTGGCTCAAGGGCGATTGACGCTTGATCTTGAGTCATATGATGGCCACGAGGGTTGACACGTGACGAGTGCTTTGATTGAGGTTGGTGATGAACCGGTTATTTGGCAGCTTGAAGGCTCTTCACGCGCTTGAAGACTTATGAACTTTGGGAGTGATTTTTCTCTCCGGCCGAAGTCCTTCTCTTGATTTGAGAGGGGGTATTTATAGTGTCGGCGTCTCTCTCAATTTGGAATACCTTGATGACACGTAATTAATTGCATTTTCATTAATAGCATAATCAAATCAATCAGCTTTAATTGATCGATTTAATCACGACTATTAAGGAATTGAGCCAATCAATTTGATGGCTGATTTTCATTGTATTTCATTAATAGCATAATCAAATCAATCAGATTTAATTAACTGATTTAATCACGACTATTAAGGAATTAGCCAATTAATTTGATGGCTGATTTTCGTCGTCTTGATTATCAATTTAAATAAATTGATATCTAATCAACAGACGAGATTTAATGCTTGATTTTATTTGGAATCAATTAATTTGATTGATCCGCTTTAATATCAATTGATTTAGCCAGAGCAAATTCATTTATTGCCGTCGAGCCTTTCATGTATCGCCAAGTGTCATTCTTTGAGTCTGCGCGATTTTGCTGACTCACAAGCCACATGGACAATTTGCGGGACCCACATGCTGACTAAATTTGTTTGGTCATAATTTCAAGTGGTGACCGAATTATTTAATGAATTTTATTTTCGTTAAATTTTTGGTGTCTACAGTGACTCAAACCTAACAAATTCCATTAGTGTTTGAGCACTCAAACCTAACAAATTCCATTAGTGTTTAAGTGCTTAAACCTAACAATTCTATTAGTGTTTAAGTGCTCAAACCTAACCCATCATGATTTGTTTAAGGCCAACCACTATGGCTTGGTAGCCTATATATAGTGGCTACAACAAGTAACAAGAACAACACAATTCAACAACAATCTCTAAGATTATCCAAACCTCTCTAGAGCAATCCCTCTCTAAGAGCAACTCATCTCATTCTCTTACCGGTGATCACACTCCAGTCCTAGTCTTCTCAAGAGCTGACTGTCAGTGCCACCAAACCCTCTGTCAATGTGCTTCGGTCCTAGTCTCCTCGGGAGCCGACTGTAGTACCGCGACCACAACGGTTACACAACCAGCTAAGCAAGGGTAACGCCCTCGCAAACCAACTAAGCTAAAGTCACGCTTTAGCAAGTTCTCTCTACTTCCCGGTGATTTTGCTCTACTTAACCTACAACGTTGAGTATCGACTTGGTAACACAAGATAAAGTCCTCACCACGAGGCACAGAAGACCCCCACGACGAGGTTGGTGCTCTCCTCGTCTATAGTAGCTCAAAAGAAGTCAGGTCAAGGGACACCCCCAACGACCGCACCCGAACGGTGCTGGCACACCTGGGCAGAAAAGAGACTGTTGACCAGCTACAGCAAAATTGGAGCCAAACACATGTGGTTATAAACCGAACAAACAACAAATCACTACTCTTGAAGCCTGGTTACTGGAATTACAACAAAAGGCCAACCTTCTCTCTGATGACTCGGAACACCTACTCCACTGTGTCTTCTTCCACCTATGGGAGATATGGAAGCATAGATGTGAGGCTACCATGAAACATACGCCTCCAAATCCTCTTCTCACCATTGAGAATATCCAAAGGAGCTTTAATGAGTAGTCTAAGGCTTCAAGTCTGCATGATTATTCTCACCAAAGCGAGGGAGCTCAAGTGCCTCAAACTAGATGGCAACCTCCTAACCCTCCCTATTTGAAAATCAACGTGGATGGAGCCTGGGATTCAACTAACCACAACAGTGGAATATGAATTATTATAAGAAATCACAGAGGCTATTCGGTCTTTGAAGTCGAGGTTGAGGTTATGGTTAAAGGCCTCCAACTTGCTCTGCAAATGAAGCTCCAGAGAATCATTATTGAGGGTGACTGCAGGAAATTTTGGTTGCACTCAATAATTCGTCCTCCACTCCAAATTGGAGGATTTCCCCTATGATCAACAAGGCTTCTCATCTAAAAACCTTGTTTGCCGAGATCAGTTGGAACTGGATCCCTCGTGAAGCTAACCGTATTGAGGATGCAGCAACCAAGCTAGCCAAATTGAGGTTGCGCTCTCAGAATTGGGCTAACCAGCCTCCAACCTCTATAATCTCTATTTTGAGAAACGATGGCCTTCCAGGGCCCCCCTTGTAGAATGTTTTGAGGCTGCGGCCCTCTTGCTTTTGTGCTCCTTTGTCTAGCTGATTTCCTTAGTCTAGCTTGTTTCTCCTCTTTCTTTAAGGGACATATTGGTATGGTGGATGATTTAAATGGTCCAGTGGCAGATTTTATTTCTAATGGAGCTTGGAATCTTCCTCCTTTATTACAACTTCACTTCCCAGGTCTTTGCGACCTTATTGAGTAGGTTCCCATTGCTTCTGATCCTTTATCTACTGATGAATTTATTTGGTCTGCATCATCATCTGGTAAGCTTACTGCAAAGGACTCTTTTCAATTTTTAAGACTGCATGCTCCTTCGGCTTCCTGGAATAAGTCTATTTGGTCGAAATTCATTACGCCCCGTATGTCTTTGTTGGCATGGCAGATCTTACATGGCCGTGTTCTTTCTGAGGATTTATTGCAAAGAAGGGGTATTGCTCTTGCTTCTTGATGTGGTCTTTGTTGAAAGAATGTGGAGTCTGTTGAGCATATTTTTTGAATTGCTCCTTTGCTTCAGCAATATGGTTTTTTTTTTTATTGAATAAATTTGAATTGGGTGGTTTGCCCAATTCACTATTAAATGTCTACAATTGTGGTCTTCATGTTGGACGTAGTGCTCAATTAAAGGAGTTATGGCTGGTGGCTTTTACTACTGCTCTATGGTTCATATGGAATTCTAGAAACAAGGTCAGATTTGACGGTGTAGTGGTTCATGCAACTAATGTGTTTGGGATGATTGTTGGGCATATTCAAGCTTCTAGTCGCCTTGTTACTGTTACTGGAGTGATGCATAACTCGATTCTTGATCTTCGAGTGTTGAGTGTTTTGGGGCTAGTTGTAATCCTCGTAGTGCTCCTAGAGTTCTTAAGGTTAATTGGCGCCCTCCTCCTTTTGGATGGGTGAAGGTTAACACTGATGGGGCTTGGAGAAGAGGTTTAGGTGTGGGAGGCTATGGTGGTGTTTTCAGGAATGATCAAGGGTATTTTATTGGAGCCTTCTCTTCTTCTCTTGATATTCCTAGCTCAGTTGCGTCAGAGGTAATGGCAGTTATTAAAGCAATTGAGCTTGCTTGGGTGAGAGATTGGAATTATGTTTGGTTAGAGGTGGATTCTCAAATTGTGCTAGACCTTCTTCGTTCCCCCATGTTAGCTCATTAGCAGCTTCGTGTGCGGTGGAAAAATTGTCTGCACCGAATTTTAATGATGCACTTTCGCTCCTCACATATTTATCGGGAATGAAATCAAGTAGCCGATGCCCTTGCAGGTTTTGGCACATCATGTCTTCTGGTATGACTTGGTGGGACACGCCTTCGGATTTTGTTCATTCACTTTATAATAGAGATAGGTCTGGACTTCCTAATTTTCAGTTTCGATAGTTTGGGTTTCACTTTTTGTATGAGAGGTTTTGTTGTTTGTCCCCCTCTCCTTTTTTTATTCTTCAATAAATAACCTCGTAAGAGGCTTGAACCAAAATAAAAAAAACAAGGGCAGTACTACAGAATACTAGCTTGAATTAATTAATCCTGAGTTCTTCACGGAGAGCAAGAATCCTATTGCGGTAATCATGTGCCTTAGTCAATCTGTACAATGAAGAATATTTCAGTAAACGGTATACTTATGATCGTGCAAGGATGAAAATGAAGCGTGATTCACATTATTTCATAGGGCGGCTATTGTATATTCATTCTCATCTAGTGTCAAGCCACACTGATCATAGGATTAGTATAAATTTGACTATTTACTAATTCAACAGTATAGTCTGCCGAGAGAAGAAAAATTGGACAGCCTGCTTTTTCCATTCAAAACTCGGAGGCCCAAAGACTTCAGTTTGGGCCACCATCTAGTCAAGACTGACTTTCACCAACGTTCAACACCACATAAATTCCCTCTGAACCAGATTTTCTTCGTCTTTCTTCGCTGTGTTTAATCAATTTACAGGATCTGAAATGAAGCGAAGCTTGTCCTCCCCTCTTTCTCAAAATTGATATTATCATCACCAACTTCATTGTCTTTGCCAAAAATTGCAAGCTCCAAAATGAATCATCAAAACTTGTTCTTCTTCCCCCAATTCATAAACCTCTATGTTCTCATTTTCTTTCTCTTATCAGAAACCTCATTTGCTGTTGACTATCACTACCAAAACTGCAGAGTGCCCAAGTCTTGTGGCGGCCAAAACATAAGCTTTCCGTTCTACATCCCAGGCCAGCAAGAAGTCTACTGCGGCTTTCCCGGGTTTCAACTCAACTGCCGTAGTAATGAAGAAGCTGGATACCCTACTCTCCAATTGGCTGGAAATGAGCACTTAGTCCACAATATCAATTACCGAAACCAAACTCTCCTCGTCTCAAACGCTGCTCTTTCGGACTCAACTGATTGTATTCCATTAGTCCAAAACATAACCTTTCCTACTGATCAGTATGACCTTGTTCCGAACCAAAAAAAAATCGTTTTGCTGTATAATTGCAGCTCTGCTTTGGTTGATGATTCGTTTTCGGAGTACAAATTCGGAAGCTGTGATCCAACACTGACCGGTAGGAGTAGTAGTAGGGCTTCAGTTCTGGCGCTGCCTGGGGATCAACACCAACTGTTTGCAAATGTGTCTGACAAGTGTGGAAGAGAAGTGGTGGTAACTCCGGTTGAAGATTATGGCACTAATATTGAGTTGGGTATTGAAGAGGTATTGAGAAGAGGGTTTATGCTCAAATGGTTTGCAAGCAACTGCAGCCATTGCGAGGACAGTGGAGGCAAGTGTGGCTTCAGTTCAGAGACGTATCATTTCAGCTGTTTCTGCCCAGATGGACCTCATGCTGTCAGCTGTAAAGGTAAAGGTTAGTCCTTTATGTATCTTCCTTCTTATTCTTCCTCTGTTTGTGAGTGCTCTGAGTTCATTGTTAGATATTGAAAAAACAAAATGCCTGTGGATTAGCTTGGGGGACCATCTAATTAACTAAATAAGGTCTTGCAAGTATATTAATTTCTCATTTCCGGTAAGTTTGACCAAAATTTTCCAAGTCAATTGCCGTGTTTACATCAAAGTCTTTGGATCCGGATCCTCTTTCACAGTATATAACTATATATTGAGAAAGGAAAGTGGTTGAAGTAGTAATTGAAGAAACAATGAGAGGATGTCTTCCTGCTCTGTTTCTTCTCTCTTATCATTTATCTTGTTGCTTCTCCCTCCGGGGAAGAACTACGTTGTCCCGCCTACTTCAGTTCTGTAATGAAATAGTACGCAGCAACAGTTTCCCCTTCACAAATAAGACGCATGCTCCCCAATGAGTCGAAATCGATTACATTTTGACTTTTTGATTTAAATAGATGTGCTGTGTCTACTCGGTTGTGCTGTGATCAATTCCTTTCCTATAAGAGTATAAGCTAGGATGCAACTCTGAGTAAAAGGAAATAATTTGTTGAAAAAAAAAAGTTGTACAGGTAGAACCGTAGACCGGATTATAACAAAGTACAGAGAGCTTTTAAATCATTACTATGAATTACCTTGTTTTTGTTTAACGACAATTTTATCTATGCCACTTCAATCTTGTTTCCTTTAGCTAACATGTACCTGCTTTGCAATTTTGTTGCAGAACATGAGAAACTGATATTGAAGCTCGTAATAGGTACTTAAGATCAATATCTCTCTCCGATCAATTTGAGAACAGTGGACAACAGAGCTTTCAAAGTTAATTAATTTGCCATTTACTTTTTTGGATCAACAGGTGTGGTGGCTGGTTCTCTGGCTGCAGTGATTATCTTTTGTTGCTTCATTTGGAAGAAGAAAAAACAGAGTCGTCAAATGCTGGAGGCCTTTCTAAGGAACTACGGGCCACTTCAAGTTAAAAGGTATGGCTATTCGGATGTCAAGACAATGACCAACTCCTTCAAGAAAAAGTTGGGGCAAGGGGGCTATGGTGATGTATACAAAGGAGAGTTAAAGGATGGCCGTCTTGTAGCAGTGAAGATCTTAAAAATATCAAAAGGTGATGGAGAAGAATTTATGAACGAGGTCGCAGCAATTAGTAGAACTTCCCATGTCAACATTGTCAGCTTGTTGGGATTTTGTTATGAGTGTTCAAAAAAAGCTCTCATCTATGAATTTATGCCTAATGGATCTCTTGAGAAGTTCATATTTGATGCAAATAACCCCCAAAAAGATCATCACTTGGGATGGGAAGCATTAGATATAATTTCACTTGGCATTGCTCGAGGACTGGAGTATTTACATCGTGGCTGCAACACAAGAATTTTGCATTTCGACATTAAGCCCCATAATATTCTTCTTGATGAAAACTTGTTCCCAAAAATCTCTGATTTCGGCCTTGCGAAAATATGTGACAAAAAAGAGAGTATTGTTTCAATGACATGCGCAAGAGGTACTGCTGGATATATTGCTCCTGAAGTGTTCTGTAGAAATTTTGGAGGGGTCTCGCATAAATCAGATGTGTATAGTTATGGAATGATGCTGTCCGAGATGGTTGGGGGAAGAAGGAACATCAATGCTGAAGTTGAGAATACTAGTGAGATATATTTTCCACATTGGATTTACAAGCGTCTAGAATTGGATGAAGAACTTGGTCTGCAAAGCATCATGAATGAGGATGACAAAGTAAGAGCGAGGAAGATGATAATAGTAAGCTTATGGTGCATACAAACAGACCCTTCAAACCGGCCAGCGATGAGACAAGTCATAGAAATGTTGGAAGGGAGTGTTGATTGTTTGCAGATACCACCAAAACCTTACTTGTCTTCTCCTCCAAAATCCCTAGCAGAATCAGCACATTCTTCTTCTACTTTGGTATCACTACAATAGAACCTTGCATTTAATTTACTTTGTTTCATGGGAACCTTAAAGGGGATAATCCGTTATATATAAATATATATAGATCAAGGTAATATGTGATCGATCAATTAAACTTGAACTGTGCATTAACTTTTTGTTTGTACCTATTTTTGGTAAACTAACCCGTAAATCAATTGGCGAGGAAAATATAGTGCTTTTCTTGTTGATACTCGATAAATTTCATATTTATGAGATTTTATTAGATATTAACTTTTGAAGAAGAAATAAGAAGGGAATGAAATAACGGCGATAATTATTCTTTGGAATAATTAATGCCTAGATTTTATTGAGTTTGAAGGCATTAGAGAGAATATTGCATATTTAAGAACAAATCAATATAATGGCGCCACAAGAATAATGCAATTATGGTGCGATTAAGGAATTTATTACGCCTAATTGTATTTTCTTTCTTAAATGTTATGTGTGTAATAGTATAAATAGGAGGCATTTAGCTCATTGTAAATGGTCCCCGACCAACACAACTCAAAATCAATACATCAAATTCTCTACAATATCAATCTTTTCATTCTTTCTCTAGCCTACTTTAATTTTTATCGCTTTCTTTACCTTCCGCATGCACTTTATCTTTCCTGTAATTTACTCTTCAGTCTCTTTAAATTTCATGCAATTTAATTAATTCGCATTTAGATTCTTGCTCTCACTTTTCACACTTTACTTTCTACAACCTATATCAAAAGAATGTTTCTATTGGGATCTCCAAATCTGCTCACTTGACCTCACTCTATTATCAATTATTAAATGACATATATAACCTACTATAAAATGACTATTAAGGATAATAATTATACCCAAAAAAATATTATATTTATTTTATGTAGACTTTCCAATTCAATAATATTAGATTGTATTCTTTATTATTTTCCTTATCTATTTTCATTTTCCAATTTCACTACATACTCATTAAAGCTTTCATATATATTCAATAAGAATTAAAAATATGATATTACTCATGTGACATAAAAATCTATGATATATATATGTTAAACGCATATTGGTGAGGAAAAACAAAATAAATCCTATTATGATTTATGCCTTAAATCTAAGTCTATCCATTATATTTGCAACAACAAAAAAAAGGAGCTAGTTAGCAATAAAAAAAACTAAAAAAATATTTAAATAATTAATCATTGTTAAAGGAAAAACACATTATGTGCATTCGTCAAAGAAACAGACGAAGAGGGAATCAAGCAATTACAAATCACAGCTCAATCAGCATTTAGTATCATCAATGTAATTGATATTTCCGTTGTAATCTTATCCCTATATAAAGAGGATATGAATGAAATGAGTAGACCAATTCCAATTGTCATTTTACTTTAACACGTTATCAGCACGCTCAGAGCAAATAGCCAAAGAAAAAAATCTAGTTTTCTAGTTTCTTTCCGTCGAAAAACAAAACAAAACCCTAGAAAAAAAAAACGTTTTCTTCTTTTCTGCCGCCGCCACCGATTCCAAAAAAAAAAGGAACAAAAAAAAAAATTTCCGTGCCAGCAGCCTCCTCCCTAAGCGCTCGTCTTCGTCTGGCCTCGCAGCCCAGTCTGCTCTCATAAGCCAGCCTCCAACGCGCATCTGCCTGCTGGTTTTTCCAAGCGGCGCCGTCCTTCCCAGACCCACATCAGATTCGTCGTTGTTCATCAGCCTCGCCTACATTACTGATCCCTGCAGCACCAATTCCTGCAGCTCCACATCCGGCCTCATCCAGATCCTTCTTCCCGTCAGGCCAGACCTCCATATCCTTCTTCCGGCCTCCTCCTTTTCCAGCCCACTTGCTGCGCAGATCACAGCCCCAGCCCCGCGCATCTTCGTGCGTCCTGCAGTAGCCCAGCCCAGTCCAGCATCCTCGCCGCATCAGCCCCGCAGCCTCAGTCTTGCCCGCGGCCTACCACCTGCGGCGTCCGGCTCCGGCAAACCCAGAAGGAAGAAGACACGAGAAAAAGAAGAAGAAAAAAAAAGAGAGAAAAAAAAAGTTAGCCGGCCCAAAGAAAAGGTCCGGCCCAGAGGAAAAAAAAATAGAAAAAGAAACAGGCCTTTCAACCCAGAGGAAAAAAGAGGAGCCCCCCCCCCCCCCCCCCCCCCCCCCCCCCCCCCCCGGCCCAGAAAAGAAAATAAAAAACAGAAATAAAAGAAGAGAGAAAAGAAGAATAAAAGAGAAAAAAAAACAAAAAATGTGATCCGGCCCAAAGTAATAGCCGGTCTAAAGAAAAAAATAGAGGCCCTGCGGCCCAGACACAAAAAAAAAATGAAAATAAGAACAAGGCCCGTGGCCTACTGCTGAAAAGAAGAGGAAGCGGCTCAGTTTTCTCAAGCCCAAAAACATCGCTACGCGCGTGCGCTAGGATTGTTTTTCTCGAAACCAAGTATGTTCTCTTTTATTTTCATACTATGGTATATTTAATTATTTATAATTAGATTTTTTTTTATTTTTGAGCATGCTATTTTATTGCTTGTTATATATGTGATATATATTCGTGGAATCTAAAGCATATGAATTTTATTTATGTTTTCTATTTTTTAGCATGCTTTATACCTTATTGTTTATACCTTTATTATATTTTGTTATTAAGCATGTTTGATTAGATAATTTTGATCTTTTTAAGCATGTTTTGTTACTTATGTTTTACATAATTATGTTTAAGCATGCTTTGTCATTTATGCTTTATACAATTATCTTTAACCCATGATTATATATTTGATTTTTGAGCATGTTTTTATTTTCTTTACGCTTATATAAATTATGTCTACGCATGCTTTGTACTTTACTATTGTTTCCATTTTATTTTATGCATGATATATTCTTGCTATTATTATATAATATGCTATGCTTAAATGTGCTATGCTTATTTTTAGAATGCAATATACAAAAATTGCGCTTTGCCATGATAATAAAAATTCATGCGCATTATACACACACACTTACTGTGATAAAGTATTTTCACATGCATCGAAAAAATGTGACAATTACGAATCTTGGTCTTGAAATCTAATTCATATTTTTGAAAAATAATTCACGTGGATGTCTTTATGACTGCGTAATTTATATCTTCTCTCTTGTTTTATGTAGATGGCTGATCCAACTCGACCAGAGTTTGACATTTTGGACTCAGAAGGACTTGAGTACCATCGTTGGGTTTCCGATATGGAAACTGCCTTTGTGGCAAAAGACTACACTGCCACCATTACTGACCCCAAAGATGATGAACTATCTAATAAGGTGAAAGCAGATGCCTTAATGTTTCTGAGGCGACATATTGATCATAGCCTACGCTGGGAGTACCTTCAGTTGAAGACACCCAAAGAATTGTGGGATGCCCTTAAAGGACGTTTTGGGAACATTCATGACACTTTACTCCCAGAACTAGCTATTCAGTGGAATGGAATCCGGTTGCTTGACTATAAAAAAGTCAATGACTTCAACAAATGACATGTTGCGCTTAAAAGCACGTCTCAATTTTTGTGAAAGGGAAATCACAGAAGATGATATGATCTACAATACTCTTACCACCTTTCCTACTTCAGCTTTTATACTAGCGAACCAGTATCAGTTGGAGTATGACAACAAAAGAATCACAACCTTCAATAAGTTGATAAGCCTACTGCAAGTGGCTGAGAGACAAAATGAGATTCTCTTGAATAACAATGCCAGGCCCACTAGGACAAAGAAAATTCCCGAGGCGAATTATGGAAAAATGAAAGGTGAAAAGAACTCCAACGCAAAGGGGTTTAGACGTGCTGATCCCTACCCACGTGGCAACCATGCACCACGTGGAAAGGGACATGGGGATCATGGAAACAAAATGTCAAAAGGAAAGAGTTGACAATGAACCATGCTATAGGTGTGGATTCATTGGGCATTGGTACAAGAACTACCAAGCAAACAACAGAGTAGCAGCCAATTACAAGAGGTATAGAGAGTCTAAAGAACAAGAGACTCACTATATGGAAGAAGGAGGTCATGACCTAGACGTCAACCTTACAATTGCAGACTTACATGGCAAAGAGGAACTTGCTAAGTCAAAGGATGCTCTCAATCTTGACTGATCTGTTTTTATTTTCCAAAGACAGTTGTGAAGGCATAATGCCTCACTTTTAATTAGACTATTGTTTGGTCTTAAAGTTTATTTTCAATCATGGATTGATGAATAAGATTTCTGAACAAGACCTTGATTTGATTATCGTTGGCTTATTAATAAATTTTGAATTTTATTCTGAAGCACTGAATTTATTCAAATTTATTTACTATACACATATTTACATGGTTCGACATAGCACTATAAAGATGTAAAGCAATACATCTAGAGAAAAATTATTAGAATGAAAAGAATACCATTCTACGCAAATAGAAATACTCTAAAGAATATGAGTTATATTTTCTAAATACCTCCCATTTATTTGTAGGAATGAATGGAGGAGAACTTGAGTGCTTAATTGATAGTGGGACTACCCACACAATATTAAGAAATAGGCAATTATTAATTGAATCAATAGCCTATAATTCCTCTGTGACTACGATGATTGGATCATCACAAGTAATAAAAGGGCGAAGAACTGCCAAATTTTTGCTGCCTAATGGCATAACATTTCAAGTCACAGACGCTCTATATGCACCAAGAGCTAATCGAACCTTGTTAAAGTTTCAAAGCTATTTGTGCCAACGGTTATCATGTAAAAACACACCATGAGAATGGAACTGAATACCTTGATATTACATCTAACGAATGTGGAAGGAAACACATCTTAGAGAAACTTATGAGTCAATCTAGTGAAATGTACCTCACTACGATTAGGATAATTGAATCCTATACTGTCACCAACAATGAAATATAGGACACTGACTCATACAGGCTTTGGCAAGACCGCCTAGGGCACCGAGGTCGTTACATGATGATCCGTATTTTAAAGAACTCATATGGACATCCCTTCTTTCGAGTGAAAAAAAAGGTGGGAGAAAAATCTGTCACACTGCAAGGTGTCAATCCTAGTACTGCTCAAATGCAGTCATTGCCTTCTGAAATACCAAAAGCACTACCACTCTCCCATTATGCCTCATTGACTATTTCAAAGGCACATAACTCATTTTGCAAAGCCTGCTCTTTAGCAAAAACAGGATCGAGACCTTCCTATGCTAAAGATACAAAACAAAACATTCCATTCTTACAAAGGATACAAAGAAATGTCTGTTGACCTATCCATCCAGAATGCGGACCATTCAAGTACTTTATAGTTCTGGTGGATGCTTCGACAATCTGGTCACATGTCGTTTTATTGTCCACAAGAAATGCTACAATACTCCTAGCACAGATTATACGTTTAAGGGCTCACCACCCTGATCACCCTATCAAGTCTATAAGGCTTGATAATGCTGGAGAGTTTACATTAAAAATATTTGATGATTATTGCATATCTATTTGGATCGATGTAGAGCATCATGTACCCCATGTGCATACACAAAATGGTCTCGCAGCAGCCACCATCAAAAGGCTACAGATGGTGGCTAGGGCATTGGTTATGTGCACCAACCTACCTATTTCTACATGGGGTTATGCAATATTGCACGCAGCTTTACTTATTCGTTTCAGACCCACAGTTAGCCAACCATTTTCTACGTACCAGTTGGTAACTAGATATGAGCCTGACACACTTACGCATATTTGGTTGAGCAGTATATGTGCCTATTGCGCCCCCACAGCTCACTACAATGGGTCCTCAGAAACGATTAAGTATTTATGTTGGATACGAATCCCCAACAATTATCCGCTATTTGGAAACCTTGACAGGCGATCTCTTTACCGCTAAATTTGCGGACTGTCACTTTGATGAGACAGTCTTCCCGTCGTTAAGGGGAGATAGGAAAAGGATTTTCCAAGGGAACGACAGGAATTGTCGTAGTTTGTCCCCACTCTGTCTCATTTTGATCCCCGCACTTCACAAAGTGAAAGTGAAGTGAAAAGAATAAATCGATCTTCAGAACGTAGCAGATTCGATGCCTGATGCGTTTACTGATATCGAAAAAGTGACGAGATCACATATACCAGCTGCAAATGTGCCTGCAAGGTTAGAAGTCCCCAACAAGGGGCACGGTGCCGAAGATAGAGGCACTGCAACCGCACTTAGTGGAGGTGTGGTTGAGGCCGTGGCTCCCCAAGGAAGAGGGGGAGGTCACTTGGTTCGATTGACACTTACCCAAGGACGAAGAGGGTGAGTAAGGCACAAACCAATCATCAATGAATAGAATCCATCTCATGAGATTGTCTCTGATTATAGTTATGTCCATGAATCAATACTGGAGGACGCTCCGATGTTAAAAATGATTCCAGAGAACAAAGAAATCTCAGAGGATTATGAGAGTGCGTATGAGTTGATAGAAAGATCTTCCATACACATTGATGATATATACTGTTGCTCAAGGAATCATAGAGCACGATGATATCGAACCACGCTCTGTTGCAAAATGTCAACAAAGAGCAAATTGGCCTAAATGGAAAGAAGCAATCCAGGCAGAATTAGATTCTCTGACAAAGAGACAGGTATTTGGTCAGGTAGTGCTAACCCCACCAAGTGTAAAGCCTGTAGGACATAAATGAGTCTTTGTCAGAAAGTGTAATGAGAATAATGAAGTCCTGAGGTACAAAGGCTCGCCTTGTGGCGCAAGGTTTCTTACAACGCCCTGGAATTGACTACGAGGAGACATACTCTCCCGTAATGGACGTTATAACGTTCCGCTACTTAATTAGCTTAGTAATTTCCGAATGACTGGAAATGCAGCTCATGGATGTGGTTACTGCATATCTCTATGGGGATCTAGATTCAGAGATATATATGAAAAGTGTCTGATGACCTTACATTACCCAAGTCAAGTGACTCTAAACCACGGAGTGCGTTTGCAACTAGGTTGAAACGCTTACTTTACGGATTAAAACAATCCAGGCGGATATGGTATACCCGTCTAAGTGACTACTTGATTGGGAAGGGATATAAGAATGATGAATTATGCCCCTGCGTATTCATAAAGAAAACAAGTTCCGGATTTGCAATTGTAGCTGTATATGTCGATGATATGGACATAAAAGGTACACTTGACGAAATAAGAGAAACCGCGAGCTACTTGAAATCCGAATTTGAGATGAAGGATCTTGGGAAAACTCGATTCTATCTAGGCCTTGAACTAGAACACCGAGTTTGTGGAATACTAATCCACTAGTCTGCGTATGTCCAAAAGTCAGGCAATTTAACATGGACAAAGCGCATCCTACTAGCACTCCCATGATCGGTCGAAGCTTGGATGCAAGGAAAGATCCATTTCGTCCAAAGGAAGATGACGAAGAGTTGTTGGGAGCTGAAATTCCCTATCTAAGTGCAATATGCGCATTATTGTACCTAGCCTAATGTACTCGACCAGACATTGCATTCTCAGTGAACTTGTTAGCTAGATTTAGCTCAGCGCCAACGCAGCGTCATTGGAATGGTATCAAGAACATCTTCGATACCTAAAAGGGACCATTGACTTGGGACTGTTCTTTCCCTACAGAGAGACAAGAGGGACCGCAGATGAAACTACAATCCCTAAAGGAAATGTTGATGGCGAAATCGCCACTCACTACCACTGAAGAGCCTACTTGCATTTATGAAGATAATGCAGCTTGCATCGAACAGATGAAGCTAGGATATATCAAGGGTGATAATACAAAACACATATCGCCAAAGTTTTTCTACAATCAGCAACAACAGGCCCTCCTCAAGATTCAAGTGAATCAAGTAAGGTCTGAGGAGAATGTGGCAGATTTGTTCACCAAATCATTGCCTAAGGCCATATTTGAGAAACATGTGAAATGCATAGGAATGCGAAGACTTTCCAAGCTCCCCTGATTAATGTAAGTATCAGGGGAAGGTGTAGGCGTCAGGGGGAGTCTAACACACACATGTCATACTCAAATGTAAAAGGTGCGTTGTGCTATTTTCCTTCGACCAAGGTGTATTTTTGTCCCACAGGGTTTTTATTGTTACTTGGCAAGGTTTTTAGTGAGGTAACAACTCATGCACCATTTCGTCTTTGACTTGGCACAATGGGGAGTGTTAAAGGAAAAACACATTATGTGGCTTCGTCAAAGAAACAGACGAAGAGAGAATCAAGCAATTACAAATCACAGCTCAATCAGCATTTAGTATCATCAATGTAATTGATATTTCCGTTGTAATCTTATCCCTATATAAAGGGGTTATGAATGAAATGAGTAGACCAATTCCAATTGTCATTTTACTTTAACAATCATGAGGTACAAAAAGTAGAGAAAAAAATGATTTCTTCATATATTTTTTTTGCACGGCTAAAATAGAAAAAAAAATTTTAAAAAAAAAACACAGAATAGTTCATGTTATTTTCTTATTGATTAGCAATTAATTCTTGAAACTCAATACCTTGTGTTTGGTTTATTTATTTATTGGTAAAGAGATTTATGCATGTTGTTTAATTAAGAAATGTATATGTATTTAAGATTTATAGAGTAATTAAATCATTGAAAAGACTATGTTTTTTTATTTTAAAGATAATAATTTGTTTGCAAATTATATGAGTGAGGTTATTTGAGGAACTTTAGTGAGGTTTGGTGAGTAAATTTAGTATTTGAAAATTTAATAAGAGGTGCAAAAAACATATAGGTTAAGTGAGTAAATTTGGAGGTTCTAATAGCAAAACTCTATCAAAAAATCAAAAAGAGAAGCAACATCGGTGAAGATGCCGAAAGTCCTTGCAACAAAGGCAAGAGAACCCAGCGGCTGAGACGGTTCCTTCCTCAGTCCACAGTCACTTGAAAGAAGTCAAATCAAGCGCAAATCTTATCAAAACCTCGCTTGGCCAATTGGCCTCAAGTTAGCACGCCTGCGTATCAAGAAGAACAATTGGACTTCAAATCCCTCGGCTACTAATTTGGGCCGAGACGATTTTGAGGCAGACACTTTTCTTGTTCATTATAAATCTGTTGATTCAAACTCTACAATCTACATTCATGTCCTTCTGGAGCTTCGACCGGAAAAGAACAAGGGATGGGATTTTGCTGTAAAAAAATAGGTAAGTCCATCAGTCCATCAGGTGTTAGTGTGCAGTTTGGTTCTCTTAGATATAGTCATCAAACTACTGAATCCAGAGGGATGAAACTGAAGCTGTCACGAATACAATTTCTTTCTTTGAATTGGCATTCATTCTCAAGGGACTGGTACTAAATTGACATATTTATTTTCAATGATATGATGCAATTATGCAAATGTAAGTGGACTCTGGAGGAGCACAATCTTGAAGCGCATCAATATAGTTAAGGCCCATACAAGTTTGTCAGAGACACATTACCCAATATGGGCCTTATAGTAGCCCGTCTAAACTGATGAAATTCCAAGCTACTTTCTTCCGCTTAAGGGAAGAGCATACTTCATATGAGAAGCAGTTTAGGAAGCTAGAACAGTATATGTGTAGTTCATTACTTCATGATGAAGTGACGAACATAAAGAACCAAAATTACCCGAAATAATGGTAAACTGAAACAACCCGAGATATGCAGCCATTTATCAAGACTTTGGAAGGTCTAAAAGAAAATAACATGCTCTATTTCCGTTGGACAAATCTCTCTAAATTACAAGCGACAACATTATGCTTTTTCTTCCAAACTAAATTATTAAAAATTAGCTTGATGTACATAAATCATGAAACATTTTTTATACCAGAAAGAAAATTAAAAACAAGGGAGAAAAAAAAAACTCATGCTTTATGGCGCGCAGCCGCGCACTGGTAAAGGTGAAATGGTTTAAATTCATATTACTCTTTTTTATCAATCATAATTTGAATCGCAAATCGAAGACATAAAATTCAAATTACTCCTTAGTTTAATGCAGTTCGAACCCTACCTGCCCCAGAAAAAGAAGATATTTAATAAAGTCGTCTCATATGCATTACCAAGGTCCAACCCTTTGTTTAAAGTGCATTTAGATCCATTACTATTATTTTATTTCATTAACAAATCTGTTTATAGTCATCAAATCTCACTTTGGACTAAATGATCAACTATACGCCCCAAAGTAATAATCCATTAATGCTGCTTTTCACGACATTAACAAGTTCCCAATGCAAGTCCAAGCAACCTTAACTAAGAAATGACTAATTGGTTTGATTTATTATTCTAACCCGCTCCCAATAAAACTGTAAAAGCAAAAAGCAATAAACCCTTTTTAGAACAAGACGACCTACCCTTTTGTCGATCCACTTTATTTTTTCTGTTAAAAATAGGATTGTATTAGATGAACAAAAGAATAAAGTAAAATACAAAAAGTATATACGATCGGTACAAAGAGGCACATACGACCCCAACACATTACTGATATTAGCGAACAAAAATAAAATAAATTTTATAACAAGCTTAATTCAAATATTTATCAAAAATTTAAAAAAAAAAACGTCGCAATCCTACAATTCAAACTAGCATCCATCAAGACAACATCAGTTCTAACCTTGAGGAACTACTATCGCAAAGGCCATGTCGTTGCTTGAGCTGAAATCGCCACCCAAGTGCCGCTGCCTCTACCGGTATATTGTTGTCATTTGTTAGTTTGAAGGGGATCCGAACACCTAATCTGGTCTAATCCTAACCTCAATCTTGCGCTGACCCCAGTAACATATTTTTACTATTTTACCCCTATATTGATTGTCTTAATTATTAGATTAAATTATAATTAGAACATTGACTCATCTAATAGAGACATGTGATGGGCAGCACACGCGTGTCAGAGTACGGAGGATCTCCTGTATCACGGTTTATGGTAAAACTAATAAACTCACGCTTTAGAGCAAGTCCACCGGTATGACTTTGCCCGGGCAAAGTGAGGGAATGATGATGTGGTGACCGGGCATGGAGAAAAAACAACTTCCACCGGTGAAAGCTTGGCCGGGCAAAACCCACTCCTTCTTGACTACAGCCAAGAAAATAGTCAAGTGCATGACTATTTTCCTAGCCAGTCAAGTTTGCTGCCAGCTCGGCCCGAGCTCCCCACATGGCTGACGTCAACCACTACGGCCAGAGAGAGACGCGAAGGACGACCGCCGACTTGTGCTTCTCCAGCGTCGCCACCAACACGTGGCGCTTCTCGTCTTGCGGTCTCCCCCACACCCGGCTTCGACGGTCCGCCGACCCGGTGTAGACGGTCCCGTCCTTCGCCACCGCCACCGCACTCACGGCGTCCTCGTGCGCCTTGACGGACTCTACGCAGCAGAGGTTGGAGTCCCGCCAAATCTTCAAGGTCTGGAAGTTTATGGCACCGACTGTTGGGAGATGAAGCAGAGGTGAGAGACGGAGAGGTTTGGGGCGTCGAGTTGGAAGATGAGCTTCTGAAGGGAGGGGACAGATGGCAGCGTCTGGAGGGAGAGGTTGGAATGGAGGTTGGGTTGCAGGTGTCGCAGTACTGGAGGAGCTGCTGAGGTTTTAAATGAAAAGTTAAAAAATTAAATAATGAACAGTGAATTCAAACAGTGAAAAGTGAACAGTATTGACCGGGCAAGGAAAAAAACGGGTGCAAACCTATGTCCAGTGGCAGTGAATAGTAACTTGACTGGTCGAATTCTTGACTTCTCGACTTTGCCTTTTCTTAACTACGGGTGCACTTGCTCTTAGTCATGGTGCCCGCGCCCTGACATCCAAGTGGCGCCATCTCGTCCCATCAATCTCATTGCCCCACAACCAATTCATTAATATCAACGGCCAGATGGATGTGACGGTAACGTCTCCCACTCATGTACGTGAAAACGACATAGATTCCGAGCGTTACAACTACTCACTGGACACTGGCACTGAAACGTCAAGGGCATCACTGTCATTTCAGGTCAAATCACCCCCACAGTAAAACCAAGTACAAAGTTACCTGCTTTTCCAGACCTCCAGGCTCCGGCTCTTTTCAATATAATCTATGCCCCTCAACTTCCCATTTATTACGTTCATACCCTAGCCCGTCTATTTTTCACTACCTCACTCCTCACTCCCTCTACTCTCATTTGCAGAGACAGCAATGGCAGCCAAGGCCTTCTTCTTCTTTCTCTCTCTACTATTTCTCATTATCCCTCTAATCCACGCAACTTCAAACCCAGATTCTGAGCATCTCTTAGCGTTCAAGGCCACGTCGGACGCTTCCAATGCTCTCGCCACGTGGAACTCATCCTCCGACCCGTGCACCACCTGGGTCGGAGTCTCCTGCACCCGGAGCCGGGTCTCGCGGCTGGTTCTCGAGAACCTCGGCCTTAGCGGCTCGTTCGCGGCGCTGACTGGGTTGACTCAGCTCCGAGTTCTCAGCCTGAAGCGGAACCGCCTCTCCGGCCCCATTCCCGACAACGCTTCTCCGACTTTCCCGCTTCCGTAACGTCCCTTTTACGGCTTTACCGCCTCGATCTCGCTTACAACAACTTGTCCGGTGAAATTCCCGAGACCGTCAACCATTTGACTCATCTCCTCACTCTCCGCCTCGACGCGAACCGGTTCTCCGGCTCGATTTCCGGCCTCAACATACCTAACCTCCAGGAGTTCAACGTCTCGGCGAACCGTTTGTCCGGCGAAATTCCCAAGTCGTTGTCTATTTTCTCCGAATCTGCATTTGCGCAAAACCCGGGTCTGTGCGGGTCTCCGGTTCAGAACTGTAACACAGAAACCGACCCGACTCGACCCGGAGG
Source organism: Rosa lucieae (assembly GCA_024704745.1). Lineage (NCBI taxonomy): Eukaryota > Viridiplantae > Streptophyta > Magnoliopsida > Rosales > Rosaceae > Rosa > Rosa lucieae. The sequence goes on from CM045495.1 coordinate 55,695,471, forward strand.
AGCTATTGCGTCTCCAGTAATACCTGCAAGAAACCCAACCGTAGTGGCGTCCTCGCCGACTTCATTGCCATCAAGCTCTACGTCCACCAAATCGGAAAAGTCGACGTCCCACCACAACGGAGGTTCCAAAATGAGTCCGGCGACTCTGATCGCCATAATAGTCGGCGACGTGTTGGTCCTCTTTTTGGTCTCGCTGCTGCTCTACTGCTACTTCTGGCGGAACTTCGCGGCCAAAATGCGGCAGGGCAAGAGCAGCTCGAAGCTTCTGGAGACAGAGAAGATAGTCTACTCGTCGAGCCCATACTCGGCCCAGCCCACTTTCGAGAGGGGACAGATGGTGTTTTTCGAAGGCGTGAAGCGTTTCGAGCTGGAGGACTTGCTGAGAGCCTCGGCGGAGATGTTGGGGAAAGGCGGGTTCGGGACGGCGTACAAGGCGGTTTTGGACGACGGCAATGTTGTGGCGGTGAAGAGGCTCAAGGATGCTCAAATTGGTGGGAAGAATCAGTTCGAGCAGCACATGGCGGTGCTGGGCAAGCTTAGCCATCTCAACATTGTGAGCTTGAGGGCTTATTATTTCGCTAGGGAGGAGAAGTTGCTGGTCTACGATTACATGCCAAATGGAAGCTTGTTTTGGCTTCTTCATGGTAAGCTGCTTCATCTTTGCCTAGCTTCATTTTTAGTTTAATGTATTAATTTTATGTAATTATCGAGGACCTCCATGAACATGAAAAGTTGAAAACAAGACCAATTATATACCATGGTAAACCAAAATCATCCGGATGGTAAATTGGTAAATCGGTTTTGATTTAGATGAATCTAATCTACCGCATGCATATTTATGTTCTAATGCACTCTAAAATCTAGAATCTAGCTTAGATATAGGAGTAGACATAGATGTTTGATTTTAATCATAAGTGGACCATTATTAGTTTGGATCTTGGAATAGACCAGATTCTTGTGACCTGCAGAGTCTTTTGTGGGGCTTGTTTGGTAGAGCTGATAGCGGTTAGGCTTCTTCGGTTTCATAGTATTGAAACTCGAAAAACGAGAGGCGTAGAGTCGCTGGATTAGTTTCTTTGTACGGTCGACACAGTAAAAACACTAATTCAACGACTCTCGACTTGATGAGAGTTTGAGGAGCAATGTAAAATTTCGGAATCCACCAATATCATTAGGGATGGGCTGTTCATGGCTGCCTGCTTTAGTAGCTTCTGAGCCATTAAAGCAAAGTGAACATGGCGACAGGAAAAGCACTTAATTGCGATTTGGGGAACGAGCTGTGAGGACAGTCTGTCCGTCTGTGTGCTTTACGGTCTCTGTCTTATTTTGTTCACTTTTTGTTGCATATAATTGACCTGTCACCTCTCCCTGTTTTCTGTTAGATAAAACCAAAAAGTGAAGTCCTAGGGTTCGATAAGGATATGTGTACTTATCATCAACTTATGAGGGCTAATTTGAATTATATAGTTAACAGAGGACCTGGTAGAACCCCACTGGACTGGACCACCAGACTGAAAATTGCAGCCGGAGCTGCACGAGGGCTAGGTTTCATTCACAGCTCCTGCGCTCCCTTAAGCTCACCCATGGCAACATCAAATCCACCCACATTCTCTTGGACAAGACCGGCAATGCTCGGTCTCCGACTTCGGACTTTCGGCCTTTCGCCTTCCACTTCCGCCGCGTCGGTCCGCGGTCGTGCGGGTACCGCGCTCCCGAGTTGCTGGAGGGTCGGAAAGTAACGCAGAAGTCGGACGTGTATGCTTTCGGTGTTCTTTTGCTGGAGATATTGACCGGGAAATGCCCGTCAGCTGTCGTGGATGGGGGCTCCGGTGGCGGATACGGTGGGTTGGTGGACCTGCCGAGGTGGGTCCAGTCTGTGGTGAGAGAGGAGTGGACTGCCGAGGTGTTCGACTTGGAGTTGATGAGGTACAAGGACATAGAGGAGGAGATGGTGGGGCTTTTGCAGGTTGCAATGGCTTGCACAGCGGCAGTGCCTGATCAACGGCCGAGGATGAGCCAGGTGGTGAAGATGATCGACGAGATTCGCGGCGTGGCGGGGTCGCCGCCTCATGAGGCGTTTGATTCCATGACGGAGTCGCCGGCTTTGTCCGAGGACACTTGCGGAGCAAGTCAGTGATGATCATTAACGATGATGATGATGCTACGTTGTAAATCATGGGGTTTTGTTCTTAGATCAATTTGATCTGTTAGCTAGCTAGTCAGTTTCGATTTATTTACTTGCTTTTCTTTTAACTTATGTCTTTGGTTTGTGCTGATTACAAGGATTGTGAACTATGCTATACGGAGTTTGATTATCAGCAAGGTTTAGCTAACAGTGTCATCCTAACTAGTTCTTCGTTCTCAAAATATCCGTGTTTCAATAATGTTTGATAACCTGTTCGATAAAATGCCCGAGAGAAACACTAGTATAGACATTCAATACCAAACAGTTTCCAGATACAACTCAAATGATGAGAACCCAAATGCTGACAAAATTACTTTAAGAATCTGTGTTGAAGTGCATGATCTTGGGGGCAAGCCTGAGAAGGCTATCCAAAGCAGAAGGCCGGAATTTCCTGGCGAATAAGAAACAAACATTGCTTCTCCTTTGATTATATAAACATCTCTGACCATTACCATTGCGCAGGGTGTTCAGAAGCTCAGCCGATGTGCTATTGTACTCGACAGGGTGCGGGCCACGCGTAGACCAATCAACCCAGGTGACACTCCTGTTTGAATTCTTTGCCGAAAATTTTAGGTTCACAAATGTTGGCAAGTAATGTTCATCAGCAAAACAAGAGCGGTTGCCCAACCGGAAGGCTGGTAAGTATGTCCGATCCGAGACAACTTCAATGGCAATGTCTCTATCAATTTCAACCCACTGTGACCCTTTCCTCCACTGATCCAATATGATTATGGGGTAGTAACTTGAATTATATCGGCCGCGTCCAACTGAACCTGGATCATCATAGACCTCCACAAAAGTTTCTTGGGAGTTTAGGAGGTAAGTGTAGATAGTGGAGAAGTTGTATAGGGGAATGCATGCTTCCGAGAGGAGAACGAAGCGCTGGTTTGAGATATCGAGAAGAGCATTCGCAATTAGGCGGCTTTCAGCCTCAATCATGTTCACCTGTGCCCATTTTACTTTCTGCAGGACATGAAATTAGTAGAATGAAATAACTGCTGATGAATATTGAGGATGATTTTACTAATTAAGCAAAAAAGCTGACCTGACTTGGAATTCCTCGGCCTTGAAAAACAGGACTTTCTGGGTGTGATGATGCATTGTAAGATGGATCTGAGTGAACATAAATTGAGTACAAGCCTTGATGCCCTTTGAAGAACTTCTCCCACAATGGGGCCAAATGTACAGGTCCCTTTGTCAAGAACATGAAAGCAACTTTTGGGACTCGATGGAATGGATATTCAGCAATCCGAGGAGCCGTCGAAGCTCTCCATAGCAATTCTTCATCATTCATGTCGTGCGTAATATTAGGCGGCTCCAGATATGCTTTTAGTCCTATACGAACATGGCTCATGTAGGATATTGGGGCCTTTACATTTGTTGGCACTAACATTTGTGAATTAGAATTATTGGATGGAAGTGATGAAGTAGCTATGGAGAATTGGTCTATTTGTAAAGTTAATGAAGTGTTTCTTAGATATGAGGAGGTGAGTAATACTCCAAGGGTGAAACCACCAATGAAGAATAGAAAATGAGAAACGAGATTGAGGAGGTGGTGTTTGACATTGAAGACTTTTGACAACAAGTTTAGTGGGCATAGATTTCGATCCTTCATTTTTAGCAAAGCGATTGCAAAATGTTATAAAGATTTTCTAGTGGTTAATCAATCTGCAATGTAGGGGTAGCAGTCTCCATTTCAACCAGTCTGCAAATATAATCTAGAATGTCATTTTGCAATTCATCAATTGTTTGATAGTTTCAAATTTCCTCTTTGGAAAGTTTTCAAGAATTGTTCATCTTACCTTTCTTGCATTGTATACGTATAATCTAGAAAGCCCGAAAAGGAAAAAAAAAAAAAACTGACCATAAATTAGTTTCAAGACATACTATTTCGGTGTGAAGGAGATGTTCATAGTGTTTGATTACATGCACAATACTAACAATAGTTGGTTGGGCCTCTTTGTGCCTACTTTCAAGTTTCAACCATGGCCTCTTTGCTGCTAAGAAAAAAGAGCCTGCCCGCGCGCATTTGACTCTTTAATGATTATTTACTATTTAGTGCTCTGATACAACACACAAGTGCATTGGACACCATTCTTGAGTCAAAATTCAAATTAATGGTAGTCCTCATAAAGAGGTAATATTTTCATATATATATTTGGTGGTGATATATTGCCATTAATAATTGCTTGGAATTCAAACAAAGTGATGAAATTTTTAACTTTGAAATTGCGTTTCTTGCATCTAATTAGCCGGAGTTTCACCATCACTTGGGCTTCCAATCACCCATGGAAACAAATGCAGTCGGAGGCACAAATAACTCTACCACGGTCTCTCTCGAAAAGAGAGGGCGGCTAGGTTTCCTTAGATAAGCTTGGAGATTCTCGTCCGGCGGCTCCCGTGCCGCACCAGGCTAGTAGCCTTGTCGGTAAACGGTGAGTGCTGCCGGGCGGGGAATGTTTTGATGGCCGTTTCTCAGCCTGTGCTGCTGCGGCGTGACTTGGACCTTGACAAGCTTGCAAGCCTGTGGTGGGTCTGCGTCTTCTGATCGTTTGGAGGCTCTAGCGGCGGCAGATTGGTGGTATCGTCGTTCTCTTCCCTTGATCGACGGCGGTGACTGGCAGGACGGCGTGAGGTGGGGCTTCGACGGGCTCGTTTTGGATCGGAATTTTCCGATCTGGTATGGGTGCTTCGGAACCATGCGAGGAGGAGGTGTTTTGGGGGAGGTGGTGCTTCTGTCGGCGTGCTGGCGATGATGGCGGGGTGGATGGTCGTCCGACGTCTACTCGTGGCGGTGGCTAGGGTCTCATCAACGTGGTGGAGGCGTGGTGGCTGCTGCAACTTGGAGTTTGGCTAGGGTTTGAGTGCTCTTAGGTCTGGGCTTTGATTTGGGCCCAATTTTATTATTTGTTTGTTATTTTATTTTGTGTAATAATGCTTCGTCTTTTACTGGTGGGTGCAGTAGGCCTTGGCCCTGTATACCTTGTTTCTTTGGGTTGTTACAATGTGTCCAAGGGTCAATACTGATGTACACCAAGAAGGTCTTAGGCGGACGTATTGGTTTTTTTGGTGTTGTAGTTTCTTATTGATCAAGGTGGAGTGGTCTAGGCTAGTAGTCATTTTTAATGTGTAATCAGTGCACTACTTGAGCAACGATTGTAATGGGTGATCTTCGGATCTCCTAGCTTGACCTTGTACGGTCGTATGATTTTTTCGATCACAGGAATATATCTTCCTTTCCCCTAAAAAAAAAAAAAAATCACCCATGGAAACAAAAAGAAAATCACAAAAGAACTAATGCTAAATGTTGCATTTAACGACCATTCTCGTTCTGTACTCTAGACTCGATCAATATATCCAATCTAACAATACTAACTAGTACTCTTTATCAATGTCTGTGTTGAATTGCATTAACTGTGGTGCAATGCTCAGCAGCTTATCCAAAGAATTTGGCGAGAACTTCCGGGCGAACAAGAAACAAACATCTGTGCCCCTTCCATTGTAATCACACCAGCCGTTACCCTTCCTCAGAGTACTCAGAAGCTCAACCGTGACATCTGTGCTCGCGTACTCGACAGGATGAGGTCCGCCCCTAGACCAATCAACCCAGGTCACAGTCCTGTTTGAATTCTTTTTCGGAAATCTTATGTTCATAAATGTTGGCAAGTAATGCTCATCTGCAAAGCAATAGCCTTTGCAGAGTTTCTGGAAAGTTGTGTAGTATTTTTGATCTGAAACAACTTCAATGGCAAGGTCTCTATCTATTTCAACCCACTGCGATCCTTTCCTCCACTGGTCCAATGTGATTTGAGGGTAGTAGCTTTCATCATAACGGCCACGCCCAACACCGCTTGGATCATCATAGACCTGCACAAAAGTCTTGTTGGTGTTTATGAGGTAAGAGTAGACCGTGGAGAAATTGAAGAGGGGGATGCATGATTCTGAAAGCAGAACAAAACGTTGGTTTGAGATGTCGAGAAGAGCATTCGCAATTACGCGGCTCTCGGCTTCAATCATGTTCACTTGCCCCCATTCTGCTCTCTGCATGCAATAGATATAGAGCACACAATAAGAACAATCTGTAATGAAATGGCGATCAACAGGTTAACATGTTACGTGATTTGAAGAAGGTATTTTAACACTTTGTCTAAAGTCTAAACAGAGCAAACACCCTCGAGAGTAAAGACATTTAGTCTGGCCTTGGCACATTTAGTTTTAGACTTTTTAGTCAATCAAGTGCTATTATATATTGCTGAGATTTTACTTACCCCTTCCAAAACTACTTTTCTCCAAACTTACTGCTTATAGAATTGAAAACATGTAGGTACAAATGTAAAGACTCCAGATCACATTGTGGTTACCCTCAATTATGTGCTTCTTCAGCTCAATTGTAATGTTATGCATGAGAACCATAGAACGAATTTCGGTTGGGACTCATCACCTATGCTGGCGGATGAATGGTTTAGATCAAATAAGACTCGACGGAAAACGTCAATATAGATTAAAAACAGACCATGAAATTATGTATACCATTCAAAGTGAGCAAAAAAACCACCTGACTTGGAATTCTTCGGCCATGAAAGACTGGGCTTTCGGGGTGAGACGATTCATTATAAGACGGATCTGAGTGGACATAGATTGAGAACAAGCCTTGGTGCCCTTGAAAGAACTTCTCCCACAATGGAGCCAAATGAACAGGTCCCCTTGTCAAGAACATGAAAGCAACTTTCGGAACTCGGTGGAACGGATATTCGGGTATCCGAGGGGCCATGGAAGCTCTCCAGAACAATTCCTCATCGTCCATGTCGTGCCGAACCTTAGGCGGCTTTAGAAATGCCTCTAATTCTCGTATATGAACTTCGGTCATGTTAGACATCGTGACTGTGTCATTTGGACTAATTGTCATATGTGAAATATTGGAACTATTGGACGGAGATGATGAAGAAGAAGAAGAAGAGGAGAATGATAGTTGGGCTATTTGTAGACTAAAGGAAGAGTCTTTGAGATAAGAAGAGGCAAGTACGATTCCGAGAACTAAACCACCACCAAAGGTGAGGAAATAAGAGAGGAGATTAAGGAGGTGGCCTTGGCCATTGATTAGTTTTGTGAAGAAGTTTGAAGGGTTTTGATTATGATCCTTCATTTTGAGTTAGCTTTATGAAACCATACACAAGAGGGTTCTTAATCTTAAACCAGAAGCTTTGGGATCGATGTGTTTGAAGAAGCAAAGAGAAGGATGAGGAATAGAAAAGTAAACGTGATGGTGGTGAAGAAAGGTGACTCTTTCCCTCGGCCTTATATTGACCAATATGGCTATATACGTGCCTTGAACGACTTTTGGAGCAACCAATGGGAAAGATAGGCCGGCCGGGAGAGGCGTGGTTCTCAATATCGACCTGTCTGCATTAGGAAAAACGAGTTATTTGGAATCTGATAAAATGGAAGCCTTGATTACAGCTTAAAAAGGTGAAAAAGTTAAGATTTAGTCAATCAGAATTCTTAATCAATTTCCTTATTAGTTTTCATCGTTTGGAAATCTATAGGAAAGAAAAGAGTAAGACGACTTTTGTTTTTTAGGAAATATGTGTTTACGTCCAAAATAATAGAAAGTCATAACATTCGGATCCTAAAATTTGGTGATTACAATTAGATAATTATTCAGCTCATAAATTCCAAGTTAAAGAAAATTAGTACAAGATCAACACTAAAGATTGCCCAATATCAATATTCATCTATTGACATTCTTCCACTTTTTCACAATCATGTTTTAGTGGACATTGAACGTTAAGTTGCTTCATTTTGCAGTTATCGGTTCCAATTCATTTTTTAGTGGCATAGGGCATCTTCATATTACTTATTTAATTTCTCTCTTCGACCCAAGAATTAGTTGGGGTTAACATTCGTCTCCTTAATTTCCAGCTTCAATTTCGCCATCAGTTGGGTTCTGGTCTTCTGGATCATTCATGGGGTGTTTGGAATAAAAAAGGGCTTGACCAAAAATAGAGAAATGTGTAACTTAAAACAAAAAACCTTATAATAATCGGAAAGATCATTTTCAATTTGTACTCTACACTAAATCAATCCAAGAATGAATAAATTAGTGATGATGAATCCGATGACTCATCACCATAGATCTATGATCTATCTGTTGAACTGCATCAATTTTGGTGCAAACCGCAGCAGTCTCTCCAAAGTGCCAGGAGTGAACTTCCTAGCAAACAAGAGAGGACAAACTTTGCCTGTCATTAGATACCAAAACATTTGGTACCATTCCTGAAGCTGTTCAGCAGATCAACCGTCACGTCTGTTCTGGTGAACTGGGCAGGGTGCGGTCCACCCCTCGAAAAGTCATACCAAGTCAAGGTTTTATTTGAATTCTTTGCAGAAAATTTCATATGAACAAATGTTGGGAAGTAATGCTCGTCTGCGTAGCATGAGCCCCTGCAGTACTTCTGGAAAAGTGGGAAGTACTTTTTGTCTGCGACAACTTCAGTGGCAATGTCTCTATCTATCTGGAACCACTGAGACCCTTTCCTCCATTGTGACAATGAGATTTGCGGATACATGTGTGAATTGTATCTCCCACGCCCAACACTACTTGGATCGTCATAGACCTGAACAAATGTCTGTTTTGAATTTACAAGGAAGTGGTAGATGGTGCTGAAGTTGTGGAGGGGGATGCATGACTCCGAGAGAAGAACAAAGCGATCGTTTGAGATATCAAGAAGGGCATTTGCCAATAGGCGGCGCTCAGCCTCAATCATATTCACCTTTCCCCATTCCACTTCCTGCAATGCATTTGAAAAATTGAAGTTGTTAAAAGCAATTTCACAGTAGATGAACAGCAACATTACGGTTATGCCGGGCTTATTGAAAGTAGAAACTAACCAATGAGTGTAAACTCCCAAACTCAATTTATAGTGATCAGTATTCTAGGTACCCAATTGAGTGCATGCATCATTTTTTTATCATACTTTGCATACAAAGCACTATAGTATTAAGAGAGTAACAATAACAATGACTTGAAGATCAAGGATTTGGTTATGTGATGATAGTGGATTTCACATGAAGTAGGTAGTTTCTTTATACTATAAGGCACTCCTCTCATTGGTTGCATGCATCATTCATACTTTGCATACAAAGCACTTTAGTACAAAGTGAATAACAATAACAATGACTTGAAGATCAAGGATTTGGTTATATATATGATGATACTGGATTTCACATGAAGTAGGTAGTTTCTTTAAACTCTAAGGCACTCCTCTTATTGATATAAACAGAGCATTTAGTCTTTGGAGGTCAGCCATTTAGTTTAACATGGTGGATCAACTTCGTATTATAAATTTTGTTCAACTTCACCTGCCCCTCCCCAGAACCAACTTTCCCTCCAGAAGTCTAAATTTCATTAACACATTCAGGTAAAACTGTAAAAGTAAATAAATACCATCACACTGCACTTTTTCCTCTTTTCCTACGGATTTCAAGCCTCAAAAATGTCACAAGCCTAAAACGGTATTGATAAACACTGACCTGACTAGGAATTCTTCTGCCTTGAAACACCGGACTTTCGGGGTACGATCCATTGTAAGACGGATTCGAGTGCACATATATCGAGTACAAGCCTTGATGCCCTTTGAAGAACTTCTCCCACAATGGGGCCAGAAAAACTGGCCCCTTTGTCAAGAACAAGAAGGCAACTTTCGGAACTCGATGGAATGGATATCCGGATCTCCGTGGAGCCATAGAAGCTCTCCATAGCAATTCTTCATCATTCATGTCGTGCAAAATCTTAGGGGGTTTCAGAAATTTCTCCAATCCGATGTGCTGGGGGTGACTCAAATTGGTTTGCGCAGCGGTCACACTTGGCAGTATCGTGTTTCGATTAGATGAAGATGATGAGGTTGAGAAGGAGAATTGGGCCAGTTGGAGACTGAAAGAAAAGTCTTTGAGATAGAAGGTAAGGATCATCCCGAGGGTTATTCCAAGACCAAATAAGAGGAAATAAGAGAGGACACTGATGAGGTGATGGAGTTGGACATTGATGAGCTTTGGAAAAAAATTTACGGTGCTCAGATTCTGAGTAGAACCACCACTACCACCCTTCATCTTGTAAATTAAAGATCAGATGTTTCTTGAAACCTCGATATCAAAATTGCGAAATACTCGAGTTGAATTAAATGTTAAGAAGAACCAAGGAAATTTACAAGACAGTCTGTAAATTTATGAACCTTTTATGTATCAATTAATGAAAATATTTGATACAGAAAATCAAGGACTGTATCAGTATGAACTAAAACCCAGAAGAGCTAAAGGCCGGATTAACTCTTACCAGGGACGTAGATCAGAGAAAAAAGAGAGAGAGAAGAAATGAGAAAGGGTCTGGTCTCGGCCTTGAATTTAAGGCCATATATGGTGAAGCTTCTAATTACTTTCTAGCTAAACAACCAATGGGTAGCGTACGTAGTGGGACTACAAGTAAGACTTTCTCACCGAGTCACCGGTCACCATTCTGCAAATACTAGCTAATATGCATTTGACATCTATGAAACCCGTTTTGATTCTTTTTTACGGGAGCATCGAACTGTTATCCAAAACCCAAAATTTCGGTGACTATAAAACCCTTCATTCAGTTGAAGAAACTAAGACTGATCTGATTTACTATGATTAAATATAATTCAGAAAGGGAATAATAGCGTAGACGCGTAGTAGAAGATATTAAAGAAAAGAAAGAAGATTCCTTGTGGGATGCGATCTCTGAACCTTACTGTTAGTGTGCTTGGTCATGGTTTTGAAACGGAGGCGTTACCTGTGTGGACTTTGAATAAAAATTGATGTTACAAATTAATGACGAGAATACTAGTTATAGCCGCCATTGAATTAATTCTAATAAAAGTCCTTATGAAAAAACGGAGTTT